>JAUZNK010049399.1:0-32900 GCA_035046665.1 Euphysa ruthae
ATATATATTAAGTTTTAAATCATTAAACAAACTGCATATAAATATACAAAGCATAAGCAGTTGTTACTTTAAATCATAGGTTAGGGTCATAATTTTTGCAATTTTTATTTTACTTTACTTCTTTATTGACATTTTAGAGAAAATTCAATATGACTGTGCACACTTTCAAGCTTCCCTCATGCACAGATGAAGATGAAACTAAAGTATTCTGTAAATTTTCTAGTATGTATTTAATTTTTTTATGAATTTTTATTTTTAAAACCTTTTGTATATACCAACAAATTTTACGACTTCAACTGCATCAAAGTGATATCCGACCTATCTTCACACATTTCCTAAAGTATTCTTGCATTCAAATGAACCTCTTGATCTGAACGAAAAAAACAACAATATATCGTGTTCCTTGTAAAGGTGGTTGTCATAATCATACCATTGAATATTTGATTTGATGTAATCAACCCAACTACTTCTTCTTCTTACACAGTTTTAAGTTGATTTTCTATGCTAGCATTTGTTAGACGGCAAACCATTTAATTGTATATCGTAAATTTAAATCGTACTACCTAGTTGGAATTTGGTATCCTTTTATCCTCTAAGAACAATCTGATTTGGTTCGGTTTATTCTGCAAATTTAACTTTAACTTTTAGCAGAAATTTCAAATGTTTAAAATGGCTGATTTATTTGCGAGACCAAACTGCACATACTTACCACAAGCAAAATTTCGCAAACAAATTTTAATTTTGCATTTTTTTTCTGTTCATAGATTTGATGGAAAGGTCCTAAAAGAATGTCCACTCGAGATTTTAATCTTTGGTTTGTTTTCTTGAAAATAAAAAATTACGGATTGCTTTGTAAATTGTAAATTGCTTTCCATTATAGACTTAAAAAAAATGACATTATTAATGGAATTACTAAGAATTATTCTCGGTTTCACAAAAGTTAATCGGTGTCTATTATTATTTTGCAATAAGTATTGATATTTACTGCAGAAGTGTTTCTGATCCTATTAAAAAACTATATATATATAAATTCTAAAAATTTATTTGTGTTATGCCTGAATAGATATATATTTAAATTATTATTTATAAATTTTAAGAATTTCAATAATTAATTTAAAAAAATGTCCCTTCTATGCCCGATATTTCAGCAAAAAAAAATTTATAGGAAAAGTTGGAGGAAACTTTGTGTTATTAAACAAATTCAAAATGTCATACTTTAATATTTAAAAAGCAATTATCAGGTCATGATTCTCTGAAATAGCAAATAAGGGTACATAGATCCACTTTAAATACCTTATACACCTTTGTCTGTTATAGTTTCTTCTCTAAGTGACTGACTTCTGATCTACTTCTAAAGATCTTACGCAATATTAGTGAAACTGAACTTGTAATCTTTCGACATCCTAATAAAGTGGTTTACTAAAATTTAAAAATAAAAATCATTGGTAAACGTCTCTTTCGCTCTAGTTTATTCAAATACCTCGGTGTAACTATTGATGAACACCTACCCTGGCGAAGTCATATTAATAATCTAGGGCTATCAAGAGCCAATAGCATGTTGTCAAAGATTCGTTGTTATGTAGATTCACATCCCCTAAGATCCCTCTATTTCTCCTCATTCATCAATCCCATTTGACCTTTGGCGTTCAAATTTGGAGACAGAAACGGAGTCCTCAGTTGAAAAAAATATACTCTCTGCAAAGGATTATAATGATAATTATGTTTTTTGCTCTTCTTTGTCCTGAAACTAACATACATTTCCTCACCTTTAACCTTGAAGTAAATTTTTATGTGAATTCCTATTAAGCATATTTGATATTTCCAAATTGCTAGTGAAAACTAGCATCACTGTTCAAATTATGACATAAATAATAATAACTTTGTTTTAATCGATTTATTGGAACATGGAAGCCAAGCATTATAAATACACAAAACAAAAATGACCACAAGCATTTCATTATCAAAATGACTTTTGAAATTAAAAGCTGAGCCTTGATGTCTTGTTTGTACTGGTCCATAGTGACATTTGGGCAAACTAAGAAGACTGGTAGGAAGCCGGTTTGGTGTTTCCATAATAAAGCGATTTCGCCTCCCTTTACTCATACCAAAAAAGAAAATTTCGAAAATATACTTTTGAAACTTAGTAAATATATAATAAAATTTCAAACAAAGTCTGCAGCACTGTGGAAAAAGCAAAACTAACATAAAAAACAAACATACTTAAATTTAAAAATTCTCTATGAAATTGCATGGGGCAATGATAATTAATAACATCTGCCCACACAATCATCGCGCAGACACAAAACAGTGTTTTTAGTTATCTTTTTATGTAATAAACACCCCTATCTCTATAAACCCTTCGCTTACGCACTCTCATACCTGAATTTTCTGATGCTCATTTAGCATTAACACGAAAAATTCTCTATACTTGAGAAGGTTTTTTTTGTTTTGCTGACTCCTCACAAAATATCTACCGATTTTTTAGTTAAAGTTGAAGTGAAATTTGTGCTTTTTTTTCATATTTTGTCTTGCCTTCCCATTTATTTATTAATAATATTTTACCAGTAGAGAATAATTCAATCAAGACAATTGTTACCAAATCAAAATTAATTTCAATGCTGTCGAAAGAGAATTTTATTTAAACATTAAACGTTAAACGTTGTTCAAAAATATTTCGATTCTAATGATCTCAAACATCTATTGTTTTAATATTTAATCTCATGTCATTAAAAATAACTGTTTGATTTATTCCATTTGAATGTAAACATCTATTACTTTCATATTGAATTTTGTATCTTTAAACAAAAGTGGTAAGTCAAATTTAATTTTTTTTTAAATTGGAATATATTTTAAATTAAAACCAATATTTTTTATTTTGCTATATGTATACGATATATGTATACGATATATATATACCGTATATCATAGAATCATTTTTTTTTTGGTATAATCTATTCTTCCAATATATCAATACCAAATCAAAAGTAATTTCAATAATGTCAGAGAAAAAGTTATTTCTTTTTAGCTACAGGTTTATTTTATATTAATCACTGGTAGCGTAACAAAATTTGTTGTTTGTTGAATTCTGTTGCAGTTTTCTATCAAAAATTACCATTTTTAACTTTAGCTTGGAGTAGTGGTACTGTTTCCTGATGATCATAGGTTTCTGTATCACCAGTTTACCTATGTTTATATGTATGATGATATGGTAAAAATAGATCCAATCTGTTATTATCAAAATATAAATGTTTTGCGAAATTGAATAAAGCAGCTTGAACGGCTTAATAATATTTTATGAGTCATAAAAAGTGAAATAACATTCACATGTGTAAGTTTTATAAATTAGAATTTCATCTATCTAGAAAATTTTTACTGTAGATTTGGCTCAGTTGCCGTTTGAACCGGTTGGTCGTTGGTTTGAAGCGTGTTTAAAACGCCAACGCTCTGAGAAGTCTGTGTCAATCATAGAAGAAGCTGTGAGCCAACTGGATGAAAATGATAACAATGAAGAAAGTGACTGGACAGAAGACGATCGATCCTTTTTATTGAGTCTGGATGCTAAAGAATGGAAAGTATGCAATAATCTTTCCCATGGTTGGCTCACATTTCACGCCATTTGATTTTCCTAATTTTCAAAATTATTAAATTTATTATTAATTATAAATTTATCCAATTTGCAGCATTCTATTCAAGTATATAAATAATTTATTTTTAAATTAAATAATATAATTTTTAAATGTTAATAATAATAATTATTACTATTAACATATGTAATGTAATATAATGATTTATTTAACGTTGTTCGAAAGTTTTAGTACAGAATATTTATAAATTCAAAGATAAACCAATCAAATTTTTACTTTTTCAAAATTAAATAAATTCAATTTTATAATAAAAAATTATAGATTAAAACAATATATATCCAAAACTTTCAAAGAATAGTTTGCTACAGAGTATAGATTTATGTATATAACAGTAGTCTCATTTTAATCTTACTTACAGGTGGTGAAAATTATATTTATATTAAATTATATTAAATTATATTATTTATTTGTTATTATTATTCATAATATTTTATAGAAACAAGATCACTATCGAGTCCTAGGTTTGGAGAAGCTACGATTTGACGCTACTGAAGATGACATTAAGAAAGCTTGTAAGTAGCTCAAATTAAATTAATCACGTGAGTTATTCGGTTTAATCGAGTTGTCAGGCTAGCCTGATGATAGGAGCAGCATGACTCCTGAAACGTCGCTCAATAAAATTTTATAACTCATGACATGCGTTTTATCTCTTTAATTAGAAATTTAAACTTAGAAAAATAGTATAAGATTTCTATGGAGTGCTCAGTTTCAAAACGTTTTCTTGTGAATTATTTGATAACACCGCAAAATAAAAAAAAATATATTTCAGTGCTTTCTTGTTTTTTCAAGATTTATTTTTCACCATCTGCATTTTTTTAAAAACTTTAAATAACAGTAAAATTTTTGTCAGATACAATCTTTAATATGATTATGTATAACTACATGTATAATTTCCTGATTCTGTAGTTTAAAAACTAATAATATATTTTTCATTGCTTTATTAAATATTTATTAATATTTAAAATTAGAGATTGCTTTTTCCAGGATAGTTCCAAAACTAATTGTTGAATTTTTGTTTAGATCGAAAGAAAGTGCTGCGGTATCATCCTGATAAAAAGTCTAATAATGTGAAGCAAATACTCCCTCTAGAAATAAATATACACGAATACTTTACATGTATCACAAGAGCTTATGAAGTTTTATCTTGCGTTGAAAAACGGCAAGCATACGATAGTGTAGATGAACAGTTCTCTGATGAGATTCCCTCTTATAATTCAAAGCAAAATTTTTTTGAAACTTTTTCTAAAACAGTGACACTAAATGCAAGGTTGGTTTGGAACATTAATTTCAAAGGCAATATTACCATTTTTCTCCGTTATAAGGAATTTTATTCCTTAATTTGCAATTTATAAGTCTTTTTTTTTTTTTGTAGCTAAAGCTTTGTGTTTTAGTGAAAACAATTTGCTATAAAAATTTTCTTAAAAGGTTTGGGTACTATAGCAGTTAAAATTAATCATTGCGAAGTGTTTATAAGGACCCATTTGCATCTGGAAAGTATTTGTGCTCACCCAGATATCCTATTAAAAATTAATCACACTTACAGAGACGCGATGTTGATTTTTTTAAAAGAAAAATTCTCTCGGGGTTTTGGACCAGTGAATCTTAGCCTGATCTATTAATTAGCTTTTAATTAACCGCAAAGCTTAAGAAGATATACTTACTTACATTTAGAAATAATCCTCTAATAGCTAAGTTACTCATGGGCTTATTTGATTTATTTCTTTCTACGCTAATAGAATCCTTTTAATATAAAATTAGGAAAATATACCTGTTTTTACTGACATCACCTATGTTTTCACTGACACCACCCATGTTTTACTAACATCACCTTATTTTTTTAAATATTGTTTCTTAGCTAGTACATATTTGGATCCTAACAATCAATAGTTTTTTGTTAAACAAACTATCTCATAGCATAGAAACAAAACATAAAAAAATATTTGTACATTTTATTACAATTTGAGGAATTTTTTAGAACAAAAAATGAATGATGTTAAAAGGTTTCTTTAATTAAATATATTAATGATGTAAATAAATAAATAAATAAATGTGTGATGTCTGATGAACTAAACATTACATAATATTTTTATTGATGCATTCTGAAATCAGTGCTTTGTAGTCATGAAAAATGGGGTTATATTCTTCCCCATTACTCATCACAAAGAAATTTTATTTATGAATAGCTTCAATAATATTGTTAGTTGTTATAATTAGGTGGTCCAGTCACCAACCTGCACCGCTGCTTGGTGATATGAATACAAATATTGATGATGTCAACGCATTTTATTCTTTTTGGTAAGTTTGAACACCACTTACAATAATCACGTTTCGTTAGTAATTTTATTTATAGTTAATTATTGCTACATGACCAAATCATTTTAAACATAAAAGCAGCGCTTTTAGATTTTACGTAAAATTCATTCATCTATTCATTCATTGTTATTGTCAAAATTTACGATAAAAACCCCATCTAACAAACTCTCAAAAAAATTTTTGTTGTTCTTATTTTGTTGTTTATTTCCAAAAATTATATGGTATGACTTGGTTATACCAAATCCTTTTACGTTAGTATTATTTTTGTTAGGACTCTTAGGCGTTTTAAACTTACCTTTCACACTTTTTAAGACATCATTTTTTCAAAAAGAAAAAATGCTTTGTTATTCATATATTTGATTTTTTAAACATTCTTGAAAATTTATTTAAAAAGGTTTGTTTAATTTTCATAGGTTTATAAAGGACATCTTTTGACCTACAACCTTGCCATGAATACCAAACGATCGCTCACGCTCGCGTAGAGCTTGGGTGAATTAGCTTAACCTGAGTGTTTAATAGCTCATGTGAATTTATTGCTTGAAAAAATTATATTAAAGATGTTTATATGCATTTACAATTAATTACTATATCTATGAATTAAATATATTTAACTGATCATCGACGAGTAGATTTCACTGCTATCTTCTACCATTTTTACAGCAATCAGTTTTAGAATTAATTATCATAATTAAAACCCGCATGGGTAAACACAAATATTTTTTGTGCAAAATATACTCCCTCATAACAAAAAATGGGTGATAAAATAATATAATAATACTAGTTATAATAATCCCGGTAACTGTGATTCTTAATAATGAAAACAAATTAAGTAAAAAACAATTATTTTCTTTTAATAAATAATCGGTATTTAGAAAGATATTTATATTTATATTTCTTTTAAGTAGGTTTTAAACACCGTAAGTATATAAACATGTTTGAATATGATTGAACAATTAACTCTCGTCCACAGGTTTCTTTTTAATTCCATTGTAGTTCTATTGTTTATCTTTCCATCACTGATTCGGTTATTCAAAATTACTGCTCATTTCTTAGAAGTATGGTTTGTTTACACAATGCAGAAGAATTGGATTTCAAACCCGTGGTGAATAAAGACCAATAAATTAAAAAACGATTATTTTGTTTTAAACAAACTAAAATGTGCATACATATCAAAGTGATGGGAAAAAAAAATATTAAAACGATACATAATTTTGTTTTTAGTTTGGGCTTACGTTTTCCATTGCTGTATTAAATACACTTATTAAGAAACCTCGACATTTGCTTTTACACCTTTATATTGCCAACTGATATTTAAAGTAATGATGAGAGTCGGTTGATAGTTTTGCTGAATATTATGAGCACACGGTTAACCTTACAGGTGATGTTTTAATTACCTGAAAAATATTTTTACTCTTATTCTACTTTAATATTTTGATATTTCGGTCATAGCAGACAAGCTAAAGTTAAGACTGAGAAATTCAGCATTTGAATTGCAGCTCAGCACTGTTCTTTGTGTTCACCATTTGAAAGTTCCCTATTTTTTACTGCTCAGGAATAAATAGTGAAACTATCTAAATCTAAGCAATACCCTGTACAATACTTTAGTAAAAAAAAAGTAACATATATCACCATTTTTAGATGGTTATATATGATATCGGCTTACGCGATATCCAAGTACTTGGAAGTTCTAGCAGTGCCATAACAGAACACCATATTGTCGAGCGATAACACTCGTGCCATTTGCTTCACACGAGCTATTAACTATTCAGGAGGTTGTTTGTTTATGGCAAGGCCTGTCCTATGACTATCTTCTAAAAAGTCCTGTGTTTTGGTGGAGTGTTCAAAATAAAGTCAGCTTTCCAAAAGTTAGCATTGTTTTAAAAGATAATATTTTTTATGAAAGTTTTTGTGAAAAATGTTGTGTTTGGTATCTTGCAAAAATTTAAAGGAGCAAATGCATTTTTTGGCCCATAAAACCGCCTGTTTTTTGGTACTGAATTTGAAAGTTGTTAAGTTTGGTAAGTAAGGTTTGATTTTACAAATGTGAGAGCTTTATATTCATTAGGCGCTGGTCCTTGCACTTCATTGGTTTTGTTTCTATGTAAACCTTAAAGTTCTGAAATTTCCATAAATACTCACGAATATTCATCTTTTTCCTGTTATTTTCACTTTGTCTTTATAGCGAAATTTTTTACATGCAAATTTATTTTGATTTTGGAAAGGATTATAACCAGGACAAGAACTTTGAAAAAAATTGTGTACATTTTTATTTCTGGTAAAAGCTGTGAATAAATATTTTATTAAGAATTTTTAACTTCTTAATAAGTTTGATTTCATTATAGCTCACTTAAGCTTGTAACATTGTTTATGCACATGCTTTCCAGAATGATTTTACAAAATCAAATTAAATAGTGCAAGGAACTTTTATAATACAATATAATTTATTTAGGTATGACTTTCATTCTTGGAGAAATTTTTCTAATCTTGACAAGGAGGATACAGATAATGCTGAAAGGTTTTATTGTTATACGTCAGAATGAATGAAAATTTAAAATTAATTGTTGATTGTTGATTGTTAATACTTAGCACTTGAACTTACTTGTACTTAATTCACCAGCTCAAATAAATATTCAAAGTCTGTCAGGCATAACATCCAATACGAACGAAGTTTTTATTATAAAATGTTAAACTGAAAGTTCTTTTTGTCAAGTGCAAATGTTATCATTTCATTGGAGTGCAGATGACGTAAACTTATGACAGGTTTTATTTGGAATCAACGTTTCCAATAATTTTAATTAGCCTTTTTAGAGAAATAACTCAATGAGTTAAAAACACATCATTTTGATTGCTCAGTTTTATTTTTTTGTTCAGACCTAATGTTATTGTTTTCATTACAGTTTGATCACACAGACACTGAAAGGGTTTACAATATAATATCATTGGAGTTATGATTTAAACTATGTGTACTGCGAACCTGAACTTGTTGACCTAAACTATTTATACTGCTGAACTGAACTTGCTGACCTAAACTATGTATACTGCTGCTGGCCTAAACTATTTAAACTGTTAACCTGAAGTTAATGAGAATCAAATCTTTTATGAAACTTTTTTATTCTATTTAATTACAGATAAGAGAGTTTAATGAATTTTCCAATCTCAAAACAGATCATGCAGATTTTTAATTTAAAATTCTTTTAAAAATCTAAAATATTTGGTTATTGTAAATTTTGCAGTTCTGTCAATGAGAATTAGCTCACGTGAACTTATTTGTTTTTGTGATAATGTCAGAGATCCCTAATTTGAAGTGATGTATTCGAAGTGTATGGTTGTGTTCCGCACCGGACTGTTTGGCATGTTTCAGTTAACAAGATTTTTGCTAACAATACTTCTGTACTTAGACCATTTAAATTTAAAATCCTCAGGGTTTATGAAGTGGGCTAAAAATTTAAATTGATTCTGCATTGATTGTTTGAAATTTTGTTAAACCGTTAATAGTTAATTATTATTAATGTTAATCGTTATTATTAAATTAAAAATTATTCAAGGATAAGTGTTTGCTGTCTTTTTAAGCGGCGCTGAATTTTCAAGTGGAGTCACATTTAGTAGAATACTAGTTTATTTTCAAATAATATGTTTGCAGCTTGATTGATAAGAATCAAAATCTCTTGCCTCCAAAGATGTGGTTTCTTTTTTGTTTTTCATCATTCAAGTAAAATATTTATCAAAAGTGAGGCTTCTTTCTAGCCAAGTATCAGATAATACCAGGTCATTTACATGAATTATTTACATTAAGTTATCATTAATTGCCAATCAAATATTTTCTTTCAACATCAGGGAACTTCTGATTGTTGGTCATACTCTCAGAATTTAAATCATTAGCCAACAGAATGGTATGTGTCCTGTTAACTGTTGATAGAAGTCATCTTTAGAGTTTGAAGATTTAGTAGGACTTTCATGAAAAGCAATAGCTGTAATATGAGAAATTTAGAAGGTTGAGCTGAAGAGATAAAATAAATTTTAGCAAGGAAAGTAACACCATAAGTATGAGTGTCTCCTCTCGAAAAAAGCAGATTATAAACATCACCAGTTTTAGATGTAATAAAATCTTCTCCTTGTTCAAAAAGTCTTCCTTCTGTAAAAACTGTAAGATCAATGCTATATTTAAGTAGCTCTTCTGCTAAAAGTTCAATTCTCTTAAGTTGAATGAGAGTTCTGAGCTTTCTGTAGGTTTCTCTGACCACAATATTATTGTTCATTAAATAGTCTTTATACATATTTCATAAGGAGTGGTTTGGTTAGCTAGGTTTTCATGGGCTTGCGAAACCTCACTCTGGTTGGAGGGAATGGAGCAGGAAATCAAAAATTTTTTAAAACACAGTAACACTTTTGTTTGTTTAGCATTTCTATGTGACATTGTTATATGATTTCTCTGTTTAATGAACTTTGTTCTATTAACTTTCAAATGCATGTGTTTTCTTTATTATATTTTTGGCATTGCCGTGTTTTAAATTTTCTTATTCATTTTAACATATTTATCTGTTTAGCGTAGTAATAATTATTCAACATTAACTATTTTCTTGTTCTTGGATATGTATTCAATACTCTTGCAAATTTGAAATTTTTACATGTTTCAATTAATGAATTTTGGCTTCGTTTTGTGTTTTGACATCTTTGCATATTTTGACATATCTTTTTTGACATTATCATATAATCAGATTTATTTTATATTTTTGGACTTTGTTGCATGTTTTGACATTGTTATATAACCTAAATTTCTTACTGGTTTGTATTTTGTTACTCCTTTTGATATTGTTCTATATTATGGCATTGTTACATTTTTCAGCATTTTTATATATTTTGATTTTTTTCTGTATTTGGATATATAGATAGGTTTTAGCACTGTTATGTATTTTAGTGTTGTTACACATTTTATTGTAGTCGTGAAGAAAGGCGATGGATGGAACAGGAAAATAAAAAAATGAGACAAAAACGGAAAAAAGAAGAAGTACAAAGGATAAGAAAACTAGTTGGTAGGCTAAACTCTAAAATTCTATTTGGAATTTTTGCCACCATGAAATGTATATTAATGAGAATTTTACTGATTAATTGTTTGGTCTGTTTGGTCAATTCATTCTCTTGCTTTTTAGAATAATTATGTTTTGTTCTAATGTATGCAAGTTTGTTCTAATGTATGCAGGTTTGTTCTAATGTATGCAAGTTTGTTCTAATGTATGCAAGTTTGTTTTAATGTATGCAAGTTTGTTCTAATGTATGCAAGTTTGTTCTAATGTATGCAAGTTTGTTCTAATGTATGCAAGTTAGTTTTAATGTATGCAAGTTTGTTCTAATGTATGCATGTTTGTTCTAATGTATGCAAGTTTGTTCTAATGTATGCAAGTTTGGCCTGGTTGATATTTCTGTTAACCCTTCATAATTTTTCACATCTGAAATTTGGTTTATGTTCTTTTACTAGATACATTATTTCAAAATGATCCACGACTAAAAAGGTTTAAAGAGGAGAAAAGATTACGCAAACTTGTAAAGCAGAAAGCTAAAGAAAATGCAGAAATTGAAAAAGAGAAAGTAAACAAGATTAATTTTGTTTTACAAATCATTAAAAAAAAAAAAAATTATTTATCTATTTATTCTCTGATGTTTGAAAATTAATTATTCAAGGAATTACATTTGGGCTTAGAAATGCATTTTTCCTCAGACACGCAAGAAGTTGTGATGTTGCTAAAAATAAAAATTTACATTTTTGAAATATAAAGGATTTTGTTTTCATTGTTTTTTTTAAAATAGCAAAGTGAGATGTCATCCACAAGGTGTGTTGATTTTTTCTGTTTTGCTAAATTTCTTGAATAGAAAGGGCATTTTCAGATAAAGTTCAACTTCATGATTTCTATTAAAAAAATTAAAAAGAAATGAAATTTGTTTTAAAAAAACATCTATCCATCTAATGAAAGATTTATTAACATCCCTTAGAAAACAAATCTATATATTGCGTCTGTTTGGAAACAATTGATGACTACTGCGATAAAACATCTAAGTAGGATGACATGGTGAAATAATTTGTAACTTTCTAGGTCATGCTTTGGTCTATTGCAATCGTGTATGACAAGCAGGGTAAAACAAAATGCTGTAGTATCACACGAAGCACTTTTACTTTCGAGAATTTTTTTAAACATAAGTTCGCTTTTACAAAATTGATCATGACTTTTGATGTACTTGTTGTATGGAACTCAATCATGGCTTAATTTGACACATATATCTTGTATTTTCTTTTAATTATTTTATGAAAAAAAAATTTAATATTCCACACATTTTAGATCTTTTAGCAGTTTTTAAGTCAATGAAAACAAGCTAAGTAAATTAAAAAAATTTAACAGTCTATTCATTCATAAACATCTCCATCTATTTTTCAGCATAATGTTTGTAAGTGGTGTAGATGTCAAAGCATTTGTCAATACACAACGCAATACTGCATTTTTTACACTCATACCGTGTGTCATGCCCTGCTCTCTTTCACTTTGCCCAAACTTTGCTTCAAGCATATTTCCTTTCTGATTTGTCCTCATCTTTTTTTCCATTGTTTTTTTCTATATAAAATATATATTTTCGTCATTCTAGGGTTGTCTGATTTTTTTTCCTGGTATTCTTCCAACTAATAAATCAACGTTATTAAGGCTTTTTAAAATTAAGTGTTTAGAAATATTTTTTGTTATATTTCTCTTTATTTATCGTTATTTGTGAAAGTGAATTGTATTTCTATTTCCAAGTTTCAAGCAAAGAAAAAGGTTTCCAAAATTTGCACCAATATTTGAGCTTTCTTAGTGAACCACCAAGTGCATGTTATTATGTGAATCTGAAAAGCTTTTGTGGAGATTGCTGTTGTTATGATAAAAAAAACTTTAAATGTATTTTAACATTTTACTTTAGCAGCGCCAATTAGTTTTAGAAGAAGAAAGGAAAGAGAAGGAGCGAATAGAACAAGAAGCAAAAGAAAAAGTAGCTTTTAATAATTTTCTTTAAAATAAACTTTGTGTAGTTTAAAGGCTCTCAATTTCTTTCGTAAATCAAAATTTGGCATTTAGTGGGGCTGATAACTGTCATATTTCACCAGAATACTGCAAATTGTGATAGAAGCATGATATTTGGTATATAAAACCTCCGAATTATATCAAATGAGATAAAGTACAGTACCCACAAAAATTTTCTTTTATTTGGTATTTATTGAGGTCTGAAAAATGGCAGATTGCTGTAGCAGCAGAAAACAAAATTTGATAAAAATATTCTGAAGCAAAGATTTTTGGAACCATATTTCATGCTGATCATTTCTTAACAAAGTCTATGACTGGTAAATGTTTATTTCTTGAGTTATTCACTATTTTCTGAAGCTAAATTACGAAATTATTTTGATATATTTTGCAATGCATTTAGGCAATTTATCATTATATCTGGCCCTGGTATTCATAATACTAATTTAAAATATGTCAGAAAATAGAATAAACTGGTAAAGTATTGGCAATATTTTCGTTCAGCTACAAATTCCTTTACAACTGCATGTTGCCGTGCATTTTATATCATTTTTTGAGCATTTACTGTTGCTTTTGCATCCTTTTTTACATCCACACCGTAAAAGTTTACTAAATGCTTTGTTTGCATCCTCCAACTCTGACCACTTTGGTTTCAATATGCCTTTTTGTGGTTCCCATTCCCAATCTCCTGGTGAAGCTGGAACTGGTGAAGCGATTAGGGAATTACCCCAAATAAAGGCAGCTTTGTAAGCTGCTCATTTATGGTGTTGCAGAGGAGCAGCTTTTAAAGGGGTGGTGGGATTGATACAATGTCTCTTGCCTATGTTGCAAATAGTTTTCTCCTGCAAATGTCTACTTCTTCCTCTGTGCTTGTTTTGCCATATAATAAAACAACAAATCTTTCAGCTGAAACAAGATTTATCCCGTCAAATGTCATTGGATTTTCTGTCAACGATTTTAGCTTCTCTTTCTCGTTTTTTCTTTCTCAAAATAACAATTTTCAAATCTTTCTCAGAATAACAATCTTCCTTTCTTATTTGTATTCTTTCTAAAATTTTAGGAATGAAGTTTCACCAGACTTAAAATTGCAATTAATCACCAAAGGCATACGATCAACAAAAACACTGCTTTTTGAGGCTCGGATTTTCTTATTTGTTTTTAATTTGTTTCTCGAATGCGCTTCCTGATCAATATCCCACTTTCTTGAACGATCTTTGAGCTTTTTTAAAAAATTGCTTTTCGAAATCATTATCTGAATAATCGTTATTGACGGAATCATTATCAAACTTATCAGAAGTATCATTCTGAACAGGAAAAAGAAAAACAGGTGTTTGCACCGTTCTATAAGTGTCAACCGGAATTACAGGACCACAAGTTACTGATTTGCTTATAGGTGCTGTATCAACATGAATCGTAATGGAATCACCCAAAAATGGTTTAGAATCTTTTTTTCAGTTTAGTGTCTGATTCTTGTGTCCTCTTGGGCTCCAACCTTTCAAAGAACAATGTTTCTTTATCAACCATCCTCATTTTATATGCTCAAACATTTACCCATCTTAACTCAAAAATGAAACATTCATTGTTTCTGTCTTGTCTCTATCAAGTGTGGATACTGATCCAGATTGTATCTACCTGCAAAAGATTATCATTTTGATTCTTCCTGAAAAAGATTTGTTCCTGCAAAAATTTTTTTAGAATAAAAAAATATTGCTGATATAAATATTAATTTTATAAATATTAATATTAAACATATGTTGTTGGTCTGTTTGATAGTTTTAAGATTCTGTTTTTTTCGTTGCAATGCATTTTTTAAATTTTTCCTACCAAGTTATGTTATGCTTAAATTTTGCGTGTTTGAAAGATGTCTTGGTTCACCAGTTGTTTTGAAAGTTTGAAGATTTACACTAGAGACGAAAGATGATGTTTAGAATATTTTTAGTTAAGATTTATTTTTAGATTAATTATTTTTAAAACAAAAGGTGTGCGAATTCTATTTTAATGATGTAGACTGACCAAATTTTATATTTTTCACTATTTATCATAATATTTATACTCCGTGCTTTTTCTGGAAATATTATTGTTATTATTGTTTGTATTAATAATAAATTTTATGTAATATTTTTATTACTTTCTCCTCCAAGGCTCAAAAAGAAAAGAAAGAAAAGGACCGCTTAAAGAAATCTGCTGCTAGAGACCGAAAAATTGTGCGCCAAACTGTAAAGGTAAGTATGCCTTCTTTCATGCAGTTTTCCTTTCAAATTGAAACGCGTTTCAAATTTAGAAGTTAGGTGCTATTTTGTCCGGAGTAGGGAACTTATTTTCTGTTGCATAATAACTTGGCCAGTAAAATGATAAGGTTTTCTTAACAGAATATATTTTCGAATTAGTGTGGTTACAAGAATAACTGTCAAGTCCTTAACGTTAAATAATAAATATATCACGAATTTATATTCTCCCGAAGCTACGATATGTTAATTTGGTATCCATGCTTTCGTGATTGTTGATGTAGATGGATTTATTAATAGTCTTAGCTCCTAGAGGAAATTCATTTTTATGCTTCTCTGCGTGCTTTTGTATAACTCAAAAAACAATTTTTGTGAATTCCAATAGCTCAGGATTCCTTTTATTCTTCCAGATTTTTTCATAGAAATCGCTGATACTTTTGATCGTTTGAGTTCATCTTGATTAGTAAGTTCAATTTGATTCGTAAGTACATCTCCATGAGGTCACCAACTAATACAACCAAATTTATTCGAACTCGCAAAAGAACAGTAACAAGATTACATTGAAGTTTTGGTTCTTGATGAATGAGGTCATTATACGAAACACCTTTAAACTTTTCCAATGCATCAAAGACGATTCTGACTTTTGTTGTTTCTTTGCTCTAATTGATGATTCCAAAATGAGGACGTAGCCACTGATTTTCTTCATCATTATGTCTTTACCTTTTTGAAAACAACCTTTTTTCAAGTAATCTTGTATTGTTTTTTTTGTGTACTTTGACCACCTCAGGTTGTAATCCAAGATGTTTTTCTGTACTCTCGTACTGTCGTATTTAAAAATTGTTCGTTAAGATTTTCAGATCCTCTTTCCATTGATTTGCAATTTGATCATCCACAAACTAGAGTGAGTTTTGTGATTTGTTGAAAGCTAATTTATCTATTAATGGATTTCATCTCTGAAAAAGCAGGAAAGTTTTTGATTTCCCGAAACTTGAGTGTATTATTGATTTTGTCAAAATCGGCTACCCATGTAAAGAGAGTTCTAGTGTGAAAAGTATGAAAGCTAGAATTACTTCAAAATACACATCCACACCAATGGTTTTAGTCTTGCTATTGGATCACCAAGGTTCCCTTTTACTTCTTTCTGTGGTGTATGAAGGTCCTGATTGTCTATGCCAATTGGGATATCCACAATTGGCCATTCTCCCAACTTTTCAAAAGGTATGTTATTCAGACGATGTCAATTGTTTTGATGGTTTGTCCACTCTACAACCTTCATGTTGCTAGTGACTCTGTCAACTGTTGAAGCATTTATCTTTTTTTTTGAAAGTTTCCATCCATACTTTCTAGTTATAAACTTACAGGCATATTTTTATTTTGAAATTTATTAATTTTTTCATTTAATACGTTATCTTTTATTTCCCTCATTTCACCTTTTCATCCCAATTCTGCTGCCACATCACTTTTTATGTACGTTTGAGTACTGGCATCGTCTAGCAGAGCTTTAACTGTTTTTTTTTCGAATTCCATTAGTTACATTAACTGATAACGACCTCATTGCCACACCTTGTAATGTTTTTGTTGGATTTGTGTGCATAGTAGTCTGTTCTTGCATTGCGCGTCTTTTTAAATTTCTTTTCTTTCGGTGCAGTAGAATGTTGTGACTATCTTGACAACCATCTGTGTCAAATTTTCATGCTCTTGTACATTCATTTCCAAAATGATTATAACCAAGGCAACGATAACATAGTTGATGTTTTCTAGCAAGTTCCCGCCTTGGTTCACTGTTAGTAATTTAAATCTTTCACATGCCCAAACTTTGTGATAATTATCACAAATTTTGCATGATTTTCATCCGCTCGGTATGTCCATAGGATTTCCTTCAAAACAGGTTCTTGGCTTCTATTTTATGTCTTGGTTCTTCTGTAGTCAACCCATTTATCGTTTCGCGTGTGATTGTATAAAATTTAGCTTCCATTCTCTTAGGGTTTCCATTCCAGCAAATTGTTTTCAAACATCCATCGTATTCATCAATTTACTTAACATTTTGAATACCCCAAACTCAATAACTTTGGAAGCTTCTCCTCATAGATACTGTCATGGCTGAAGAATTGTGTACTCTGGTGTTGTTGGACTCAAATGCTGCTTTCGAATTCTGACATTAATTTTTCTTGTCTGAAAGTGCCTGTATTGCTACTCTGGATAGGTGTCTCAATAGGTCTTGTCCAATTTCATTGTAACAACTTTTTTTTTTAGAATATCCAATTTTCTCCTCATTGGTCATTTCTCTTTATGACTTTCTCTTTTAATGTCATTTTCAATTCAATTTCTATATATGACCATTCTGTTTGCTTTTCTTCTGACTGGTGCTATTGTAAATTCATTCCCACATTGTAGTTCTTCATTTGATCTTCCTCGTCTGACTGATGCTTCTGCCAATCCAGTCCCAGTTTGTTGTTCTTCATAGCTTTCATCATAGATACCCTACTTTTCTCTTTCCCAGGAGGGGGCTAAACCATTAAGATATGATTTTTCATGAAATGAGCCCTCAAGAACGTGTTCTATACTAAACTGTTTGGTCCATTCTTTGGAGAATTTTTGAAATTTTCTTCACCATCACTGATTGTTATAATACTTGACACATCTTTTCTTGAGTATAGATAGATACGTGTGTGTTATTTCGTCAACTTTACTGAACGCTGTTTCCAGTGCTTTTTTTTCCCTAGTAGCGTTGCTCGTGTTTTTTTTTTGATCGCCACATTCTCTGTACTGCATTGAAATATCATCCATCCCTTCATTGTAGCAGCTTTTGTGTCATCTACTCTTGCCCTGTATTTTCTCACCTGGCTTCTGCTTGGAAAATTGTTATGAATCAGTTCAACCCACAACCTTACTCTTTACTCATTTTCACTCTCAGCTGTAGTTGACCAATCCTTGGCAATTTTAAACTACGCTCTGATCTCAAGATATGGGGAGGAAAGGCATTTTCTGCCACGTACTAGCTCGGCCAGCTCAACATAATATTTACAAAGTAACATAATATATCCAAATTAGTGTGGTTACAAGAATACTTGTCAAATCCTTAACACTAAATATTAAAAAATATTAGGAAATTATACTAGTATGATAGTTATAAGCTATGATATAGTAATATTTGGTATCAGTGCTTTCGTGATTGTTGATACTAATCACTTGTTAGTCAGTTAATCGATAGTTGTCAATTCGTAATTATCTCCGATCAAAATTATCATATGATTTCCTCGTGAACATATTAATTTATTATTATTATATAATTTATTATTTAAGAAATATTAAGTTAATTTTAATTAAATTAAGTACTTCAATTTTGACTTTGAAATTTTTTTATTTAGAACGAGGACTATTTTGATATTGATGCTGACAAAGTTGCCGCAATGGAAAGATTAGATAGAGCTGTGGAAAATCTCACAATACAAGAGTGCGTGTGTATATTTATTAGACCTTTAGCAGCACCGTAGAGGACTTCATTTGGTTTATTAATTATTTAAAACAGTTCGGTGTTATAAGTTTCGCATGAAATTTGGTTACTTAAAGAGAATTTTTTGATTATGAATTTGGTAGGTCTGTTTTTTAAAACATGAACTTTTTGTTTCTTACTTAAACACTCAAGAAAAAGTTTCTTGCAATGTTTTAAAATTTGTTTATTTTTGCATTATGGCCGATTTGGCCTTCTTATTGTAATTTTGGTATGAAAAAGTTTTTGAACTCATAATTAAAATTCCTTGCCTTTTTCTTTGATTTTTGATCCAACAGCACGATGTTGTTTCCCGAAACATGACCAGAGTAAAAATTTAATTCATGACATTTTTAAATATTTCAATCTATAAATCTATAAATGTTGACGAATCAAAATATGTTTCAAGCAATAACACAATTTTAGAAAAAATATACCTAAAATTCTGGGTATTTCATCCAATTTTGCTTTCTTTTGAGTGGTGTTGGCATGCATATTTTTTGTTGCATAAAAATTCTATTTAATCTTACCTTTAAGCAATAGAGAGACTTTTCTCCAAAAATGATCCATTAAAATGGATAAAAATGACTTTTTTGATATTAAAAAAATTCAGCTCTATTGTTCTAAGTTTTTGTAAGCTGTTAATTGTTCTAGACGCGCAAATCACGTGTCTAAAAAAATAATTTTAAACATCCTATTCAGAAAATCCAAGTTTTCATTAAGTGCAGTAATAAAATCTTAAGAAATTTTTTGAGTGCCAAAAATTTATGCAATAAAAAATGTATATTTCTGTGTTGCAAACTTATTCTTTTAATAAAAGTGTTTCTAGGTGAGAAAATTGCTCAAATCGTTCTATTCGTTCTAAGGTGGTCTTACACAATTACAACAAAATTCTTCAAAAATTATGCTCCCATTTTGCGCAAAAAAAGGTCAAATTTGGTTAAAGTAACTTTTGGTTAAAAAGTAGAATAAATCTTGATTATAAACAAAAAATTTTAAAAGCTTGAGATTTTCATGATTTCGGTACGGTAAGACCTTAAATATTATTATAATATTAACATAAATATATTTTATAATATATTTTTAGGTGAGATTATATTGTCATTTTATGCTTCTGGTTGTGCTGTTTGCGTTAGATTTGTTCTATTTTTTAATAAAATATCTCAGTATTTATATCAGTAAAATATCAACATGTTTGCACACGAAATAGGCATCCCATTGTAAAGAAATAGCAAAATTAAGACAGATGTTAGTTTTTTTGAAGTATTAGTTTAAAAAAAAAAGGATATCAATGGTGCCAGGTAAACGATTAACATAGACAGACTGAATTGAATACTGGAACTTTACCTCCTTATTAGCTCGTTAAGTATTATAGAAGTAATGATGTGACTTCACATCTTCATGTAAACAAACTTAACTGTACGGTAACTGTACTGTACAGGTAAAATGATTTGAGAAAAACTTCACTGAATTATAGTTGAAAGTTTTTTGCACAAATCGCAGCCAACATTTTTCTGCTTTTCCTCATTGTAATAATGCTACAAGTCACATGATCACAAGTCACATGATCACAAGTCACATGATCACAAGTCACGTGTTCTTTTTTGTGAAACTATAATTAGATTATAATTTGAAATTTCAAGAAGATTAGAAAGAACATTTACAAGCTTTTCTCCCACATTAAGAAAAAAAATTTGTTCGATATGTTGTAAATTAAAACATCTTTTGGGATATAACTATGCTTGAGATCATATAGAACAATTAAGTGTCGGCTGGTTGCATCATTTAAACTGTTGAAAGAGTTGGGATTTCTAGTGCTGGTCTCAACAATGAGGAAATGCATGAAGATTTATTTACTCTGTATATAATACTTTTTAATAGTGATTTTCTATATCCACGCCTTTAAAGCATGACTTAACTTATCTAATATTGAAAACATACCTTCATTTCGCTGATCACAGCAAAAACGAAAGGTTTTTTGGGTTCTTCTAAGTATGGAAAAGCTATGCATGTAATGTCCCAATTGTTAATCAAGGGAACAGATGATTGAAATCTATAATTAGTTGACATACCTAGATTGCTATCCATCACTAAATTGAAACCCAAGGGTAAATGCCCTGAAAAACCCAAAGAAGTTACAAATCTACATGGTTTACTTGAGGCTCAAGATAAGATGTGTTTGTATAGGTGGTAACTTTGGAGGAAGAAAATAAATAAGGTGAAGAAACTGTTTCTGGAAAGTAAATTTTTATAACCGCAAATTGAAGTACACCTGTGTAGTTATATGTCTTTTAATATTTTAAAGACCTAAAATTTCATCTCAAACTGCTAATAAAATGTCAACAATGTTTTTGCCAGCTTCTGCAGAAGGTGCTTTTGGTTACTCAAGGAATGTGGACTGTGATTTGTACAATGAGTAATAAATGTTGGTTGATGAGTCAGATTTGGATTAATTTTTTTCAGATGAGGGTAATGTCACTTGAAATTATGAGTAAAGCAGTCGTGAATATTTCTCAATCTTGAAGGTGAACAAATGAAAAAGATCTAAATAAAATGTTTTAGAGTCTTTTACTTATAGAAGAAAAACTTTTGCAAAAGCACTGGTTTGATCTCATAGTTAATGTATTTTCTTGTCTAACAAATCTGCTTCGAATTTTTTTTGCAGAACCTCAAAGTTGATTATTTAGTAGCAGCAGGCAACGCAAAAATATGCGATTAGGTAGGCTGGTATCATGGCTTTTTTTCCGCCTCAGCCATTTGATTGGTTATGACATAACCAATCAAAAATCAATACGGTTTAGTAGCAAGGTTGTCTGCCTAAGTCTTTATCTTCTGTCACAGGGGTGCAGGTTTGGATATCAATGGTTTTCTTTACCGTAAGCACAAATGGGAGCTCGAAGTACACCAGAACCAAACCCATGGGCCTTTCTACTTAAATTAATTCATAAAATTATTTGTTGGCCCCATGTTAAAATAATCGAAATCGAATTAAGTCCAGATGTCAGTACCCATTTACCAAAATAATTGGTATAATGGAGTGCTGTGTTGGCACTACTGCTGTGAGTCCATTTTAAATAAACTTTTAAATGCTACATAAAATGGTTATTAGACAGTTAAATCATAAATCCTACAAAAATGTGATGCTACCAGCATTGAAATCTCACATAAGCAGGGGAACTATGCATTAAGCCATTTAAGCAACCAAGGCAAGTTATTCTGGAGGTTACTAAACTCATATTTTTTGGACATGGCCAACATGTCCAAAAAGTAATCGAATTTTATTTCTTTATTATTTTTCTAAGAAAGTCTTTTTTTGTTGTTGTTGTTCTTGCTAGTAAGTATACCACTTATTTCCATTATTGCTCATTGTGTGAAAATATATTCAAGACCTTGTGGTTGGGTATCCGCTCTACCGACAGAGTTGTCCGGGTACAAAATTACTGCATTTTTGTTTTCTTTATTAATTTTTTTTTTAGACTTCAACAACTTCGAGAAGCTGCTGAGAAAGAAGACAAGTCTGAATTTAAAAAATCGTATGAGAGAGAGGTAATTGTTAATTAGTTTCTATTCTGGTATGAAATGATGCATTTTTGTAGGAAGTTACAATTTGCTTTTTTGAAATTTTTAAAATATTTAGAATATTTAAACTGACTGAAATGGTTTACCAAATTTCTTTTTACACATCAGTTGCTGATTAATCATTTTAGATCCATTCTGCTACTCACTACACACTTTTTAAATTCATGCAATTTTAGGGATGATGGTTTTAATCCAAAACCTGTGTATTAGTCGTGTAACAAGTTTAAGTTTAAGATATTTGAATGATTTTATTCAGCATATTTTTATTTTGGTCTTTTAGTCTACAAAAATATTGGAAAAGTTAAAAAAAGAGACAGAAGAAAAGATTAAGCAAGAAGGTATGAAAATAGAGGATCTCATGAAATGATTTTTTCATGCCAGTGGCAGAAACTGATTTGATTTTAACCTTGCGAGTACAACAGCTATGTTTACTTATGCCATCTTGTTTGTTAGGAGGTGCTCATTACTAAAAGGGAAGATCAGTAATGAAAAAATATAATGTTTTCGAATCTCTGTGAACAATGTTATCCATAACTGTCTATTTGCAATACAACATTTTGTTTTGTGATTCTATTTTTCTCAAATTTTAAAGCTAAAGCCATATGGCCAGCTATCTAGCTAGCTAGTTATTTATTCTTTAAAGTGCCAAAATACAGTTTCATGTGCAAGGCTTCTCTGATTAATTGCTTCACTGTGTTCATCAGATAATAATGCTTGTCGTATATAAAATTCCTTTTTTGATTTTTGCCAAGAAATTTTAACTCTACTAGAAAGTCAATTTCTTGAGAAAAATCAAAGATTTTCCTTCATGATCAAATTTGACTCAATTTTAGTATGGAAGCAATAATTATCAATAATATTATTTTTTGATGTGGTAAAAAATTTCATCAGAATCAAAGCAATCCATTGGAAAGGTGTCATTTTGTCTTTAAATGACTAATTCTGAAAAAATCTTTGCAAGGTTTTCATGAGACTCAAATTTTTGAAAATTGATTTTAAAATTTATTGAAATTCTTCATTTTTTTGAAGATAATTTTCATTTAGAAATTTTTTTCAGAATTTTTCTTTAGAAATCTAACTTTCAATTTTGCTGGTGTCAGGAAATACCTTTCATAAATTCTATTTTAGATGAATTTTTTGTTCTTTTTAAGAAAAATACTTAATAAGAAACTAAAGCCATTTTTCTTTTTATAGACCCAAATATGCCTAAATATGGTTTTTTAGTTTATTTTCAGACCTATAGCCACTTTGTGATTTTCACATGGTTCTTCAATCTTAATCAATCAATTTTGGTTGAAAGTAGAAAGCCGTAGAGGGTAAATTCTCAAGCACTTACATACTGAAATATCAAGGTCCAAATTCAAATATAGTTTTAAAAATAAAAGCAAAGTTTTTCTTCCCAAAATATTCAGAAATTTATGCATTAGTCTGTTTCAGTGCCTTTTATCCCTAAACTGTTGATGAGCAGTATTACCAATTTTTTTTTCTAAGCAATTTGCTTAGCCTTAGGAGTTTGGCTTTTTTTCTAATTTTTAGTTATGTCCAATATTTTGTTATGTCCAATCTTTAGTTATGTCTAATATTTATTGTTGATTTTAACTTCCTTAGAAGGCCAAATGCTAAATCTGGAAAATTTGTTGCTAAAATTAATTTAAAAAGTTTCTTTTCACAGCACATCTGTTTAAATATATGGTGATGTGCATTACTATGTCATTTAAGAAATAAGGCCTAATTTACACCTGAGGCCAGCCTGGTAAGATTCTTGGGTTTTTCTTTAAATTCATTTTTGTCTATGTTATTTTTGCTTATTTTTCCCTAAAACTGCACTATTTTGAAAATTTTTTATAAAGAGTTACTATAGGAACAATCATTTAACTTGTTTTTGGTGCATAATTCCTTGCCTAACTTAAATTTTGTGTCATTTAAATTAATATCGAGGGGAATTGGTTGAAGTTCTAAGATTTAACGAGCATATTACAATAAATACTGATGTTTTTCTTATCATTTATTATTTTGAAAATGGATATACAAAATCAGAATTTATTGTGTCATAAAGGACTTTGTTTTAGAAGCTGCAATAGCTATTTCATCTAAACAATCGTCATCTAGTGGAACCATAACAGAGAGCACGTGGAGTGAAATGGAGAAACAGCTACTTGTGAAAGCTTCCACTTCATTTCCTGTTGGAACCGCTTCAAGATATGAGGTTATAGCCAACTATATTAACGAACATTCTGGTGCAGCAAAACCTAAAACCACAAAACAAGTTATAAGTAAAGTAAAGAATTTAAAAAGGATAGGTACAAAATTTTGCAGATTTAGGCATTTTATATATATATATATATATATATATATATATAAAAGGTATGGACGCCATCTTGAATATTTTTGCGCTGAAAAAAAAAAGGTATCCAGCAAAATTCTATTCTCTGTATAACTCATTTTTAATATAGATATAACATTAATATGTGCTTTTTTTGGTTCAGACTATTAATGCAAACTCCAGTATTTGATCAGAATTTGTAGTATAGGAGGGTCTGTAGATTAACCTTAGCTTGTACATTTTTTTCCAGATCCTTGTCAAAAGGCAGAAATAAATAAATTTGCATTTCAAACCCTGGAAAAAACAACGAAAACAAAGAGTGTAACACATATAAATGCTGATCCGTCAGTAGGTAAGCTCATTGAAATTATTCACGCAGTGTGGCTAGCTTCATTAAAGTATTAGTTATAAGATGCTTAGAGTAATGGGCTGAGTTGTGTTTAGATGACAGTAGATATTGTCAAAATTGAAAATTTCAATTACTGATATCAGAAATATTTAAAAAATTTTTGTTTTTAAGTAAAAGTGGGTAATACTATAGTTAATCTATTTGTTTTGTTATAATTACAAATCCATGTTAGACCTACATTGATTCTAAAAATTTCCATACAAATCGGCTGCTCATGTAGAGAAAATGCCAGAGCACACGGGAAATCATAACCAATTTATTGAGATTTAGTAAAAGCATAAAAATTATGATAGTTTGAAGCATCTTTTTTAAAATAATTTACAGAACATATCTTCTATTGTATTATTCTAATCATTAACCACGCTAACATTTCTGATTTTATACATAATTTTATTCAAGATCAAACTATTTAGTTTTTGTTCAGAATCCAAAAATTTTGGTTTTGATCAAGATTCAGATGTTTAAATGTTATTCAGAATCGAAATATTTGAATGTTGTTCAAATTATTCACCTGCTTAGAATAATTTTATTTGAGATCTCTTGACTTTTAACTTTTTCATCACCTTATTTAGAGCTTAAATGGTGAAAAGTTATATTTCTCATTTTTTAGACAAGCAGATATATGATATTCTTTGCTTTTAGAAGGAACATAGATGATACGAAATATTTGACTGATGATTTATGAAACTAAGGCGCCCCAACAGTATAAATATTCACAGAAAAACATTAAAGAACAACTAAAAATGAGGAATGTTGAGGCCTGTGCAGTCTTATGTTTATTTGTTTGCCTCTTCTTAAAAATTTGAATCCAACAAATATTTTCTAACTCCATCTTACATCTGCTTGCAGGCGTTGTTGAAAACAATGCAGTTAAGAAATTTCAACAAACTATGTTGCACACAGAGAAATTTAGTGGGAAAATTGTTCCTCCTTAAGGCAATCTCGGCAACTGCTTTATCCAGGAGTGCAGAATCTCTAATAACATGTTCGTAAATTCGCACTTCGCACTTGGATCTATTCAGGAAAAATTTTCACATTGCATAACTGGCAACAACAGTCGAAACCTGGATAGCTTGAAGGTCAATCATACAAACATCAATATCGTCATTGATTTTATCAAGTTCAGCTTGGAAAGCAGATTCTGTGGTGCTATCAGTACTGGGTTTCGCGTCTTCATTCCAAAAATCAGTTGATTCTTTGATCAGACTTATGATTGAAATTGCATGTTCATATGATTGGAGCTCCCGTAATCCAATCAAATATCTGCCACCGTTCATTTGACAGTAATGAGAAAATCTGCATTCAAGTGGGTCAGTTTGAAATCTGGATGTGAGGACAGACAAAAATCTTTCGCCTAAAAAGCCTAAAATATCCTCAATTAGGGAGGCGGTGCAGCGCAGAGTTATTGACATTGCATGAGCTGTATTTGAAGTTAGAGTAAGTTTTTACAACTTCAACCTTTGAAGACTGCCATTTTTCTATCCAGTTGTGAAATTTCTGTAAGAATCCAGGTTTGTGATCTCCTTATATGACTGCATTTTCAAGACAATGACTTAGATTGCTGCTTGCTCTCAGATACCGTCCACCAAATTTTGATGAGTTTAAGAAACTCAGAGGCATCTTTGTGGTCAGGGAAATATTCTGTGACAGCAACAGCAGTACTGCGATCAAATATGTTTAAGGCTAATGGTATAATTTTTTGTTGTCCCCAGGAGTTTTGGTGTTTTTTGAAGATATACCTGAATGCCGGTCCGTGCCGTAGATGGTCCACATCGTAGATGGTCCGTGCATCATGTAGAAGTTTCCATGTAATTTCTCCACAACAATGAGTTGTAAAATAAAATAGTTTTTCCCTTGTTGAGATGAATGAATGATGAAATTTAGTTGTTTTTTATTCAGATAAAAATAAATTGTTTTTATCACTCCTAAATCTTTTTATACAGCAAAAGTTAATGCTTTAAAAGTATCCTTCTAGATTGAGCTTCCAATTCTAGGAAAAAATAAGCATATACTAAGCATAATGGTCGGAAAGTTTTAAAGATAATAATTTATTAAGTTTGTGTTGAAATTGAAACTTTGTGAACTGTAAATAAATTGTGACTTCTTAAGCTTATTCGAGCGTGTTCATGAATTTTAATATGCTTTTAAAAAAAATATATGCATATATCTAAAAAAATAACATCTGAAATTTACCTGAAAGTCAATGACGTGAAGTGATGAAATTATCGAGTCAATTTCTTCTGTAAGCCACTTCCCCTTAATTTCTGGAATAGCTTTGACGATAAAGGGTATTGATTTTCTTATTCCAACAATCATAAAAGTCATCATTCCCTTAAACAAATTGCCATCAGAATCAGCCTCTACAATTTCACTCCTATCATACTATGCTTTACACTGCATGTTTCTCGAAAACAACAACAACCTGCTCCTTAACTTTGTAATTTTTTTGGCATAATAGAACTGCGCAAATATTTTTCAAGTTTTAAGTTTCACTCTGAAAAATGAAATAAATGAAGTGGGCTAAAAGGTTTGTGCGATTGCCTGACATAAAAGAGGATGCATATTTTGAAACTTTTCAACCGCTTTATTATCTTACTTTTTCAATAGGCTAAACAGTAGCATACCAGAAGAATTTTATACTAGAGAATTTTAATACAAAAAATCAGCATTGACATGTATTTATTGCCGTGCTACTAACTTGAAAGAAATTAACATACATAGATATAACTTGAATCTTACTCAGAAATAAATATTTGAACTAACCTTTACTTTGCACATCAACTATAACTATCAATCCACTTAACGAAAAAACTCCAGGAAGATTTTTAGGAAGTTCTTAATTTTTTAAAATAGCCATCCATTCAGCGCTCAAAATAGTGAATGCTTCTTTCCTGTAAAAAATAAAATTGCGACGAGTCATAACTCTTAAATAAATGTTACCCTTTTAATTTTAGAGCCTGAGACAAGAGATACGGTCATGTATAACTAAGTAGGCCATGGAAGAAGTAAAAATGAGTGTTTAAGATACACGCTCAGAAAACGTTTTTTGTTGTTAAATATTGAAAATGCTTGACCCCCTGGCATAAATCCCAAAGTATAGATTCCACACCCCTTCTCAACCATTTTCAAACCTTTTTCATCCCTTTTTAATTTATCAAATCCTTTCAAGCTGTTGATTTCTGAAAGTAATCTTTTTAATGCATCTATTATTTCCTAGCTTCTCCTGTCGAAGTTGAAGTACCGTGGAGTTCTGACGAGCAAAAGGTGTGTTTTCCATGATTTACTTCGGTTGCTTGCACCTAGAGCGGACAAATTAGAGTGGAGAACCAAGATTTTATTTCTCTTTTAAAACAGTGAAAAATTTTGTTTTTGCAAAAATTAACCTCCATAATAAAACGTTTATTCTCCTTAATAAAACTTTTATGTTGACTGCAGTTCTAAATTTTCTTAACTTTTTTCACCATATCTTAAAATTTCCCTGAATGTACTAGAAATATATGTATATATTTTTTGTTCAATCTGAGAAATTCTTTGGATGTATCTTTATATTCTTTAGAACTTAGTTTATTATTTTCCCTACTGTTTTCAATTAAATTTTCATGATCACCTGTCTCATCATGAATATGCCTCATTTAGAATATTTATGCACCTTCCCTTAGAATTGATATTTTTAAGTTTTTAAAATTAAAAAGAATAAATTAAAAAGGACTTTAATTTCAGTCTGTATTATGCGAACATTACAAGGGGGAAATTTTTTGGTTCGATTTTTATATTTGTCCAAGTTGTTGCTGTCATTATTAGATTTATTGTCATAATAGCTGGAAACAAATTGTACAATTATATATAGTATATAGTTTTGAGCATTTCCATTAATAATTTCACCCATATTCAGTATCAGGATGAAATTTCCGTCAAAATAATAAATAATATGTTGGTATATTGAAAATTTTGGGTTTTGACCTTTTTCATGGATTAGGAAATACCCGCTTTAAAAAATTACAAAATATTGGAATTTGAATTCGGATTCTTAATCAGCATTAAATTTTGATGAAAAAAAAAATACACAGAAGCTGCTGCACACCGAAGTGAAAGGTTCAGTCAGAAATCTACCGGACTAAATAAATAAATAAATAAATAAATAAATAGGTCAATATAAAAGTTAGCAGCATTTTATATTGAATGTAATTTTGGTGTCCATTTGATTCCAAATATTTCATACAAACACCGGTATAAACCATACTAAGGTAAGTGCAACTAATTTAAATCCATAATGACTAATAAATCATATTTTATGTTTTATAGCTCTTAGAACAAGCTTTAAAAACATACCCTTCAACGACCCCTGAAAGATGGGAAAAGATATCTAGTGCTGTATCTTCTCGCACAAAGAAAGAATGCATGAAGAGATATAAGGTAAATCTATTTTTAATACTACCCAGTATTATTTTCACATTCGTCTGTTGTTGCTTATTGAGGTTGAACAATAAAGTCATTGTTCTAAAAAAAATAGGTCTTCTGCTTTAATCGAATAGTGATATACGCAGAAATTCATGGAAAAAGCCTAACACGTAAATTCTCCAATTTGCTGTTGTTGTTATAAAATCTAAAGATGATTTTTTTACCATTAATAATGCAAGTTCTTAACACCTTCCAAAACTTTTAAAGCGAATTATAATTTCTGTAAACAGACAACAAAACCGAAATGTAAAAACTGAGTTAAACTGAAATTTAAACAGTGAATTAAACCGAAATGTAAACAACCAAAATTCAGTTAGGGAGCAGGTTTTAAATGAAACGCGGCTCCAAAATTCAGTTAGGGGGAAGGTTTTAAATGAAACGCGGCTCCAAAATTCAGTTAGGGGGCAGGTTTTAAATGAAACGCGGCTCCAAAATTTAGTTAGGGGGCAGGTTTTAAATGAAACGCGGCTCCAAAAAAAATTGACAAAAAATTTGAATTTAGAGAAAAAGAGATTTAATAAAAGCTAAAAATAATTTGGTTCAAAGAGAAATCTTTTATAAAATCTTTAACTTTAACCGGTAGAGTAAAAAAATAGATATGAAATGCATAAGCTTTCTAGAAGTAACTAGAGTTAAAAAAAAAAATGAAAAATAAAAGCACAAGATAAAATATATTAACTTGTAATAATTTTTGGTGATAAATTTTCTTGTATTACCTTATTTTATCTATTTCCACGTGAAATATGATATAAAAACGAAAGTTGTTTTCGTATTATAACTAACTATACCCAGAATGCTATCTTTTTGATTAAATAAAGTACATAGGGTTGAGTCTGCATACCAGATCTTTGTTGACTATCTTTATTTCTTTAATTCACCACTAGTGATTCTACCTGTCGTAAATTTTTTTGATTTTGTATATCGTAAGGTCACAATGGTTTGTGATCAAGCCTTTGGGGTAATGCATATAGGACTTTGTCTAAATTGAACTAGTGCAGGAAGGAATCCACCAGGAACAACTTCTAACTAGTTTGTTCAGAATTGATCATGACATACTTCATCAGTACATTTCATAATCTCTAGGAAGTACTCGATATACAACAATAATTGGTGATCCATCTTTTTTGGTAAGTCACTGTCTTAATTGTAGAACTATTCAAGTACTCACAAGTCACCAAACAATTACCAATGATCAACTCTTTCCATTCTTCAGAAAAAACCTTTCCGTTTTATAAATACTTCTTGTCTAGCTCGACATCGATTGTTCTTCATTGAGAGTATAGGTGGTTTTTAAAATTGTCATAGGGAAGTAATATTCCTGCCACAGCCTTACTGAGTGGTTTTTCTTTATTATACTTAATTCTAGGCTGTCATACCTGGAGCTGGCTGCATTAAATTTATGCAAGAAGTGCATTAAATTTATGCTGAAAACTCTTAATAGACACATCAAGAGTTTTTGGAAAACATGGATTTTCATCTGGCCCACCAATTTAAAAGATCATAGCAGCGGTTTAATTTCATTTCCAACCTTAGGAACACTAAAATTACTCTAATTGAATAAAGTGATGGTGTTACCATGGATACTTACCATTGCGAATCGCAATTTATTTTGGGCTTGAATAGGAGATTTCAGGAATAACATGAAGAAGTTGTATAAACCCCACAATCAGCATGCACAGGTGGTGTCAACTTATGTTTTATAGCCTTAACAATGATGCCTTTTTGTACAATCAATATACAAAATAAATTCTGGTTTGAATGATTTTATGTTGTGACTTTCTGGTGGAAAATTTCACTCGTAAATATAGACTTGAGAGAGTTTGCAAGTTTAAACACCTCTATCATAAGGAGTTCAAGGTTCCTGATAAAGGTTAGTAGTTAAAAATAGACAAGATAAATGAAGGTGAGTTTCCTTGCTTTGGAGTAGACAAAACTAAGAAAGCTATCAATGGTTTGCAAAAAGGACTTTAACCGTTGACTTAATATAAATGGAATATATATTGGTTTACAGTTGAACAACTATGAACTATAATTTTATCATCTCCTATGATCAAAAAATTAAATTTAGGATTTTTAACCTTAAAATTTAATGCTTATGACAGATCCATGCGTATTTTATATTATACATTGTGCGACGTAAATTGCAAATTATAGGCAAAATAGAACCATGAATAGTGATTCTGTGTATCGCAAGACATTGAATCGTGATTTTGTGTATCGCAGGGCATTGAATCGTGATTCTGTGTATCTCAGGGCATTGAATCGTGATTTTATGTGGTGATTTTGTTTAATGCAAACCCTGTGATTCAAAAATCCGTAGTTTCTGATTTTGTTATTGCAGATTCATGAATAATGATTCTCCGTATCGTTAATCTTCCGATGAATGATTTTGGTTATGAGTGTTGCTTTTGTTTATTGTCTTTCCATGAGTGGTGATTATTCGTATCGTGAATCTTTCGATGAATGTTTTTTTTTTGTTTATTGTCGATCCATGAGTGGGGGTTTTGCGTATCACAAACTTATTGGTGATGAATCATCCAAATGCAAATCCATGGGTGGTGATTATATGTAATGCACATCCATTGATGGTTGTTATATGTAATGCACATCTATGGATGGTGGTTATATGTAATGCACATCCATTGGTGGTGGTTATATGCAATGCAAGTCCATGGAAGGTGTGGATAGTGATTATTTGTATCACAGATTAATGGATATTAATTTTACGTTTTGCAATCAAGAGGTGGGTGCATTGGAACAAATAACAAACCTGTGGGTAGTGATTCTAAGTTTTATCTATGTTTAGAAATTTCGGTTTTCATAAATCCATGTTTCCTGATTCTGTTTATCAAATACATTAGAAGTTATAAATAGTTTTTCTAAAACAGTAGTATAATAGCGAGGGTAATTTAACGTGTTTTAGACTCATGGTTGATTATTCCGTTAATTACGGATTTATATATGGTTATTAGGCGTATTATTGGCTACGTGTGGGTATATACTTATTGAATATCCGTTGGTAATGACCAATTCCTCTTGCATACCCATTGGTCTTGATCAATTGCTCTTGCATATACATTGTTGGAGATCCAAAGTTTTGAAGTAGAAATTTTTTAGCGTGTGATAAACATTTAGTTCTTTTGATGTATAATCCCCTCCATTCATTTTAATGTAGGACGCTTATGGATATGAGGATCGCAGATATTTAAGTAATAGTGCCACAGATATATAGGTATGGACTCTTCATCGGTCATCATTATATTTATATACATGTTTTTTTTATAGGAGCTCGTGGAAATGGTGAAAGCGAAGAAAATAGCGTCACAAAGTGTTAAAAAATAAATTTTTTTTTGTATAAGTTTAATTTTTTTTCTTTTTATTTCATTTTGACAGTCTCTTGCTCCTTAGATTAAATATGTAAT
>JAUZNK010049400.1:0-16118 GCA_035046665.1 Euphysa ruthae
TATTGCATAGGGCACGCTTTAAGGCTGGTGTTAAGAAAGATTGTTTTCTATATAAAAATCTAAGTTTGGAATTAATTCCCTAGTTTGATTTTCAATAAATTTTTCAAAAATCTTGGATGCAATTAATATAACGACATGGCCTTTTAATTTTTTCAACTGTCTTGCTCCCTTATTGAAATAACGTGGCAATTTTAGCTAGTTTGCAATAATATGGAAATGTGGTAGCCCTGATAGAAAGATTTATTATTTGTGTGAGTGGTCTTAAAATAGAACCACACCCGTCCTTAAAAAACATAAATGATAATGGTTTAGTTTTAAACCATTATTTATATTTTTAACTACATCCTCAATGACCCTTGAGAACTCAAAATCCTTAGAAATGTTCATTTGGCCATAAAAATTTAAGATTCTTTGACTGTTATAAACATTTGATGCATTTGAAAGGAGATTTGAAAGATTTCCAAAAATTTTTTGATGGTCAAAAATAAACTTATTACCTTATTTTAAAGAAAAATTGGATTGTGAAGATGGGTTTATTTGATTTTGTAACTCCTCCAATCTTTCACAGCTTTCCAAATGATTTTAGGTCTACCTATACTTTCATTAAGTTTATTTGTAAAAAAATCTTTTTTTTTTCTGTTAATAGTTCCAAGAGCATTATTTTTAGCTCTACTAAATAGTTCCTTGTCTGCATTTGTTTTTGTCCTTTTAAATTGTTTATAGAATTTGCCTTATTTTCTGCAACTTCTTTGTCAAACCACTATTGAGAATTGTTTTTTATTTCAAATGTTTTCATGAGTCCTATATCATCAATTGTTTGTTTAAATTTTTGTGAAAATCTACAAAGGCCAAGTAAACATTATCAGATCTCTCATTTACTAAGGCCTTAATATAACTGCGCATATTCCTGGATTTTTTAAACATTTTAGGACCAGGTGTAATCCTAGTGATTTTGCGGGTACAGAAATTTGGCTGATGATCAGAAAGAGAAATTTCAAGTAATCCCTACTGTGTGATCTTCCCAAAAGCATTTGAGAGAATGTGATTTAATAACGACTAAGTGTTTGATGTCATTTTTGTAGGATCCCTAATTAGTTGTGTAAGACCAAATGTAGAACAAAAGTCGCTATACTTATTTAAAAGTGCCTATTGAGAGAGCTCTCTCAAGAATTTAATTATTATCCAAAATAGTAAAATTTAGGTCTCCTAAATATATCTGCCAACAAAATAAATATATAACATGCCAAGGCCAATGACATCAAATAGTACGACAAAATTATTAACAAATTAACTCCTGTTTTTAAAATTACGGCTTAATTTATTTATGCAAGACTCGTGTAATTAGCTAAGTAATTTCGAGCAAGACATCTAAATTGATACTGATGTATCATGTGATGGAACCTGGAAACGACGAGGTTATTCATCATTAAATAGCGCTGTAGCTGTTTTATTGATTAACAAGGGAAAAGTTATTGATGTAGAATGAGTCGCTTTTGTAAAGTGTTCGTTGGAAAAAAAATTAGAACGAGATGGCCCTGTTGCGTTTAATTTATGGAAAGCTGGACCTCAGAATTGTAAAACCAATTATTATGGCTCAGCAGGTAGCGTGAAAGTTAAAATGTATATAGGAGCGTTCTGCATCCAAAAACAATGTGCGTTATATAAAACTTTATGTTGACAGTATAAGTCATATAACTATATAACTCAGGAAAATATATATAAACACATAAAAGTTGTAAAAATTGAATGCTTAGGGCATGTTCAAAAACGAGTTGGTTTTCGTCTAAGAAACTTAAAAAAAAAAAAAAAAAAGTATAGACGATAAAGGGAAATTGACCTATAATACAAAATTTTTATGGAATAAAGATAAAAAAAGACCTTCAAAGCATGCGAGCTACAACAAAGACTGCTTTATTCCAAGTGGCATCATCTGCCAAAAATAGTTATCATTATCCAAATTGCCCAGTGGGTAGTAATAGTTGGTGTAAATACAATCGTGACGGAGCCAACATAATCAAAACATAATAACCACAATCCTGGACATAGTATTTGGAACATCGTGAATTTTAAAATATTTTCTGTTTTATGCAAAACCCTTGGCACTATGATTGCTAAAAGACAAAATTGGTTGTGGGAGGAAATGTTGAATTTTATCTTAGTTCCAAATTTTATTGTCCATAATTGCAGGTTTACAATTGCCGATTGAAGTTAAAAACAATATTTGAGAAACTCAGTTCTGAAAAATTGTTATCCAATTGTTTAGATGGGTTAACTCAAAACTAAAATTTTAACAGAACTGTTATGGATAAAATTCCCAAATCACCGTATATTTTCTATATACAGCTGGAACTCGGGCTTTATGATGCAGTGGCTAATTTTAACACTGGACGCAAAACGTCAATATCAATTTATGAGTGTGGGTATGATACCTGGTTTACATACTCAAAATTTAAATCGGATACGCTTAATTGTTTCAATTCAAAGTGAATTTGAACAGTCTAAGAAACGCAGTAAAGATAAAAATTCCGAAAATGAGTGAACCTTAGATGAAGCAGGTGCTTTTTGAATATTCATTTCATATATGAGTTTAGTTGTTTTTAAACCTTTATAGACATTTTATATCTCATTTAGAATGTTTTTTAGTTAGATTTTTTAAAATACGATTTGCTCAAAACTCCTGTTTTAGATCTGCCAGTCAAAAAATCTCACTAATCTATGCCCAAATGTTATAAAATTTTCAGGTTATATTTAAACTATTATCTACACAATTAGCGAATTAGTTTTTCGATTTTATTTTCTACCTTTATTATATTATAAAAAAAAAATTGCTATTTTCAAACCGCAGTTTAACAAGGGATTGCGAGAAATTTTTGTAGCAATTTTGTTCCGCTCATTGTATAAAACACCTTTTTGTATCCATAAAAAGTACAAAATGATCTTTTGTTACCAATCCCATGGGACAGTTTGTTTTTTTTTTTAACATTTTACTTAGCAACTGGCTGTCATGGTAATTTTTTTATGTAAATGACATTTTCTTAGGGATATATATTGATATAATAAAAGCTTATGAAAAACGGCTATTTCTTAAGATAATTTTTGGAAGGGGGAACAACCTTAAGGGTAAAAAAAAACTTGTTTCCTGTTCTTCGGTTATTTCGAACAAAATCTCTGGTCCCTTGCGAGTTCGAAATAACGGATGTCCACTGCACTTATGTTTTCAGAGCAGGTTCAGCCCTTCAGGAATTCTACCTTACACTATTTAATTTTAAAATCTAAACTCACTTCAAATTCAGGACTCATTGGCTTGTAACAAACTAAATATCTCCACTAAATCGTGTAAAACTCTCACCAAATGTTAATGTGAAGCGAAGAAAGTAAAAGACTACAGCAATTGTAAAACTAATCGACTTATTTTATTACCAGGTTCTCAGCAACGTAATCGGTCAGGTTACATTAGAAGGAGATGGGATTTTTTTTTTTCTTTGAAGTAACTTATTCCTTCTGAGAACAGAACAAATATGATTTTTCATTTAAAAATCTAGAGTTGAAAATGAGCAGACTGAGGTATCGATAATAAAAGTTTCAGAAAAAGAGAGGGTTAAAACCTAAGCTACATAATAAATAACACAAAGTTATTATTGTGCATAACTGTAACGTTTACGTGAAGTTATAGCTTGAATATCTGAGACATTTTTTTTTCATTGTGTTATTTCCACCTGGAAGTTTTATTATTTTGACTTAGTGGACTTTTTACACCATTTCCGAAGTAAAATTGAGAATTTTTTGCATTTTATGTATATTTCAAATGCACTCCTTTCAATATTAACCGAACTGTCATTATCATTGGAACCTCGCATCTCAAATGTAAACTAATTTTTTATATTACAAAGGGAAGTCTGCAAAGGCTTTTGCTTTTAATCTTGATTCTACGACTAGGTCAATACCAATAAATTGAAACACACATACGTGCAGAGGCCTCAATAATAATAAAAAATTACTCATTAAGAAATTAGATAATTCCACATCTCTTTCAAAAAGGAAAAAAAAAACACCATGATATATGTCTTGAAATACAATTAAAAATATCACCTATAAATACAAGAAAATTTACAGAGGATGAATTTTTCTGTAGATCATGCAACTTTTTCTTTAGTTTTAACAACTAGTGAAACAGAAAAAAATCTGGTAAACGGCCTCAGTAAATTTTCTCATTCGAGAAAAAAGTCGATCTAACAAAAAATAAATAAATAAAACAATCACTTAATGGTGGGTTAAAAACGATTTTTATATTTTCCATTTTAGTCAAGGCACCACTTACATTAGGCAACTTCCAAAAACAAAACAATTTTTGGAAACACCAGGCTTAGTATAATTCAAAAACAAATACTAAATATATATCATTTCAGGAAAACGATAAAAATATAACAAAGAAATATATAAAGAAATTTTTAACTTAGTTGCATTGGATCGACAATTCCCACCTTTGAGGTATTAATACATACAAAGTAATTCAAACCTGCATATGGTTTTTATCAGAGTAAAAAGTACCTAGAATAATTACATTAATCATATCACCCTTCTAACTTCGAAAAATTTCTTTAAATAATAAACTTGGCCAAGGGTCATGCAAACGAGAATCAAGCTTTCGAAGAAAGCCCACCAAACCACACGGCTGTTTGTACTATCGTTAACTAAAATAAACAATAGGATTTATTTACTAGTAAAGCCTTAGTTATACTGTGATACACGCAATTTTTATCCATCTTTTTCACAGTCCGCTATAAAACATTTATACTTAATAAGATGACAAAGTTCATTCAAGTTGATACAAAAGAGACAAGGGAACAACATCATTGCTCAAAAAAAGATCTAATGTTCTCAAGATAATAGTTTATTTTCGGATTTATATTTAAAATCACAAAGCGGACTGGAACAAGCCACCTGCGAGATATTTAAAATCTTCTTAATCTCAAATAATTTTTTTACATTTAATCTTTAAATATTAAAAGCAATACTCATTATTTATTTATTAACTAATATTTATCATTATTTGTCTTTTAAACATGAATCTTACAGATTTAAGCTCTTGAACAAAGCTCTTGGATGCAATTTTTATATATAACAGGGTTTTTAGATATGAGCCAATGGAGGGCGTAAAATCCCAGCTGTGAAATATCAATATAGAATACCCACACTTGCGAAAAAAAATTTCGTGTCAACACAACCCGCTCTCCAGAGGAATGTGTTACGTAAATTAAACATGCATTTTTTCCTTTCAAAGTTTAAGACTATTTCCTTCAAAATCATAAAGTCTAATTACCCATCTTATCAATAAGATCAAAGATCAAATGCAAGGATGAGGGCGATACTTCATGACTTCACTCTCCTTGTATAGCATCATTTTCATCAAAATTTATCTTCCTGAACATATCAATATGGCCGGTAAACAAGCAAAAATTTATTGTTATACCTTAAAATTTATTGATAACTTTGATTGCTGGAGAAAAATAAATGGCTTAAAAACGAATTTCCATGTGTTATACATTTGGAAAATGTCTACATGAAATTAAATAATATATACCACTTGTTATTAGCAAAATAAAACTCGTGATAAATCACGATAACAGCTAATAAAATCAAAAGAATTTTTTGATATACCTTGCAACATTTAGTACAGGAAAATTTTCGTACCCTGCTTAAAATTCTGATTAGCAAAATCATATTCAATTTAATTAGAAATGATAGAAAAACGTACTTGCTCTATGAACACGATCACGAACTTCCATGTATTCTTGTTCATGTTTTACACCAGCCAATGACATCGTCAATTGTTGAATCATGTCATTCAATTTATCGTGATGTTCTAAAAAAGTCAAACATTAATTTCTTCAGAACAAAATTATCAAGTCTCTGATAAAAGCTTTTCAAATGCTTATTAAAGTTCTCAGAATGGATAAAAGAGCTTATCTGATTTAAATTTATATTTAAATTGATAGATCAAATGCAGCTTTTAAAGCGGGCTGCATCACTTTTGACATCATGTGGTTTTCATGATCATTCTAGATCATTTTATACAACGTAAAGCAAAAAGAAAGATCAAAAAACATAAATACAATTTTAAACTAGCGTTAAAACTAGCGTTAAAATTTAATTTTTTCGAATATGCTCTTTTTCTATATTTTTGATTTAAAAATCAACTCAAAATGATAAAACAGTTCACTAGTTCGAACGCAGCCTAAAATAACTCTTATAGGTCATGCTGCTTCAGCGTGTCACCTCAAGCTAAAAATTCTTAATAATACGTTGTTATCCCAATCTAGCATAACTTAGAATTTCCTAATAAAACTTTCTTATTTTTTATTGTGCATTACGTTTTTAGCTATAAAAGTAAAACTTTTTAAAAGTTTCAATAGAAATAAACTGGCGACAATTGTGTTGTTGCGCGGTTTTAAGCTTGGACTATTGCTAAGGAAACTCAATTTAAATCAAGATTAATTCACTGAAACGGCACATAATATATCAATGGAAGAAACTTCAACAATGCACAAATGCAATCTAATTATTATTTATGAATTCGTTTCGCTCTTTCTGCCCGTGCCAACCCATAAAATATGTAAGAGTTTGAAATGCACCTTGGCTTTTGATATCATCTAAACTTAAAACAGAAAAAAATTTTTACAACTGGTCAAGCAATTTTTTTCTTGGCTCTGAGCACTCCTAAAACATATTTTAACTTATTTATTTCGTGTTTGGTTTCTTCACAATTTCTTTTAAGTGCAGTAGCTTTCTTTAGCAATTTCATATTTTCTTTTTTTCAGCATCTTTATCTTATTGAGTGACAATCGTTTAACTCTATGAACAAATGATGTAAGAGCTGCAAAACAATATAATGAGTTTAAAAAAATTTTTTAATTATAAATAGGTAAACATGTAAACAATTTATTTTTTACAATTTATGAAGGACACATTTTGAAAGCAATACTTGTGTATGCCTATCATGTTAAAATATTCATATATAATATACAATAAATAAATAAATAAATATATATATATATAATAATAATAATTTCAGTAAACATTTTGGTGTTCAGCTTCATATCAGTTCTTAAAAAGTCAGGTTAAGAATTTTATCGCTGTTGATTGGTGACACCACCTTCAAGGTTATAACATGATGAAGCAATTTTCTCAGCATACTATGGTTGGAATCAATACTGCTTGTCTTCATTTCTACAGGCTGAAAACAAGTATTTTTCCTCAATACGGTTGATCCTAGAGAACTTCTTTTGAAAATCTTCACAAATGATTTGGATAGAAACAGAAGACAATCTTTACAAAATTGTGTTGTTTGAAAAGTTGTCACTTTCAACGATACCTCCAATGCAAACCCAATAGACATACTTTTGATTAGAAGCAGGTATTCAGAATTTCTTAAATCTATTTTTACAAAATTTCCAGTACTCTAAAAACTTTGCTCGGTCCATTCATTGATATTTGTGACACTTTTGCGAAGCTAGTGTAGTGAGCTTTGCAGCTGGAGCTCATTTGGCAACAACGCCAAAAATACTCTATAGTAAGAAAGGTATTTTTTGCTGACTCGCGAGACAATATTGCTTCGCATCCCCATTTCTTTATTAATAATACTTGAACAGTAAAGAATAATTCAATCAAGACAATAAGATATGATATCTTTGTTATTAGTTACCAAATCAAAACCAAATTAGAAATGTAAGCATCAAATTTTTTTAATAAATAATTTGGTGTCTTTACAAAGGCAAGTGTTTTATACTGTAAGTTAAATTTAAATTCCTTTTAGATTGAAATATATTTTTAATTATAAATAATATTTTTATTTCACTTTGTATGCGACATACAATAAAAATTTTTTTTTTGCATAAAATATTTTTCCAATAGATCAAAATAAAATCAAAATTTATTTCAAAACTGTCGAAAGAAAATTATTTCTATTTAGCTAAAAATTTATTGTATGGTAATCACTGGTAGTGTAAGAAAATTTGTTGTTTATTGAATTATGTTGCAGTTTTCTTCTATCATAAATTACCATATACTTACTATTTTTAACTTGCCATGCTTTCACAAACCTTTATATATTTATTCATAAATCAAGTTTATTGGTTTCTTCACTAAAACATTTTAATAAATGCAATGCAGTAGAATGTCCTAAAAATTTAGAATTTACCATACATCGAATCAATTGTTCGTTTCATTCCAAAAACGTATAATTAAATCCATTTGACAATTTTGTGCAACTTTGTTAAAACTCTCATCAAAAAAATAACGTACCACATGTGATTTTGTTTTTTTCATCAACTGGCAATGACTTAAAATAAAGAGCCAAGCCATGGTTCATAACATAACTTAGCTTTGTTCTTGTTAACTTTATGGCAGCTGTAACCTTACTGTCTGGGAACACACTAGCAAATAATTCAGACGTTTTGCCTGATCGATGGTTTTTCTAGGTTGACTGACAACCCTGCAATTCAAAACAATTACTAGATAATGAAGGTCAAAAAAAAATAATCCTATGCAAGAACTGACTGTTTTGGAGTAATGATCTCGATAAAACGCTAGATCCACATGACACTGTGGAACTGAAACAACCCTATGGAAAGAAACAGAAATTTAATGATTATACAGAGGAATAACTAGATAAAATAATTAAGTAAAGCTTTTTACTGATAAAAATCAAATTGGGTGAGTTTAGGACCTTAACTGATGAGATACAGCATGAAAAATTTCATGAATCGTATATGGTTGACATTTTAAAACAAATAAATTACAATCTGTTTTCAAATTAGAGGGTAAATAATCTTCGTTGTGATAAGAAAATAACGAATGTATCTTTCTTTTAAGTTAGTAAATACATAATCAAAAATATCTCCAGAGTAATAATGATAAATTTTTTTATTATTTTATAAATTTTTTTCAATCTGAAATGTATTTTGGATCAATATACAAATTTTAACCATATCTTTAGCAAATGTTAGTTTTTTATATTGAAAGGGTTTAAAACGTCAATAAAGAATAAATTTATATTACATTGTCTCTGGAAAAAAATAACAGCAACAAGAATGGTCAAGGATTGTAAAAGCTATTAATATTAAATCTATTTTTAAATAAATTACCTCATCTGTTATACAAATTTTAAGGTAAACAAAGAAATAAATGAGACAGATTTGTTTATTTTATGACCTTTCAAACCTAAAAGCAATTATTACCTGCATCTTCCTTGCTTGTATCCTTTGGTGGCTCCCCTACATCCATACTAAATTTGACTATCTTTGGTGTCATTGTCGACATTTTGTTGCTAAAACAGTAATTGTAAATGCCTTCCATATGTGCAGCAAATGTGTATTTGCCACTGGTCTCTCTTTCTCCTGAATAGATCGTCTTCTGGTCTGGACCAACAATCTGAAGAAAGACTAAGTAATTAGGACAAAAGCCAATGATTGTCTGGCTGAGTGGTTTCTGACACCAATAGGTGTCAGTTTGATCTCACCAAGAAACCAATGATTGAAATCAATGATTTTGTTTAACACAAGCTCAAATGGGAGCTCTAAATACACCAGCACAAAACCCTTGGGCACTTCTGGAAATATAGCTGAAGGCTATTTGTTAGCATCCACATTAAAAATAGATGATAAACACTGTTCGAAAAAAAAAAATTATTTTTGAACTGATCGTTCAAATACTGCTTTACATACAGTTTTGAATATCTATGTTGGAAACACTACTTGAAAATTGTCTCAAATTAACAATGTTGGCAATTTAGATTAGTAGGGTAATTAAAATATCTTTTTTAAAACAAACCTTCAAACAAAGATTCATAACCTGTTGGACATACTATCCCTGACAGCATCAGTTTTGCAAACATTATTCTGATGTCAATAAGCTACTTGTTAACCCTATTTCCACCATTAGAATACTATTAGAAATTTTTTTTTCAAATTTATCCAAAACTACAACCAGTGCTATTGATCTGAAATTTTGCGACATTCAGTTTTATCTATGACCTACATTTTTGGAAAGTTTTAGGGGTAATCAACATTCTAGTCAGAAAAAAAACATAAAACGGATATTTTTATTAGATCTTTGAAAAAAAATTTGTTTCATTAAATGTATAGAACAAAACTAAGTTAAAAAAAAACGGATATTTTTATTACAGATCTTTGAAAAAAAATTTGTTTCATTAAGTGTGTAGAACAAAACTAAGTTAAAAGAGTCCGAATATGCCCAAATATGACCAATTTAGGCCTAAAAACAAAAGTTTAAGGTCTATAGAGTAAATTTACTGTACTCTTTAGTACAGTAGTACTCTTGTACAATTGTAGTATTGACAGAATACAACAGAGTACAATTGTACTGTTATCACAGCTGTTTCTGTAGGAAGTGATAAATTCATATTCATCTGTTTGCATGGTTTTCAACTGAATGCGAGATTGGATCTTCCCAGATAGTGATGTGATCTTTCAAGAGTTTTCATGATTGGCTCATTCATCAGAAACGAGAGATTGGAAATGATAACTTTTTATAAAACCGAAAGCGTGAAACAATAAAACCGAAAACCTGATAAAATGGTGGTGAGTTACTGTAAAGTTGCATTACTGTTCCTTTATCACTTTTTTTGAAAATTTACATGCATTATCTTGAAAAATAGTGCTTTCCAATGAAGAATTAGTCACATTTATCGAATGCATGATACCCCAAATTAACGATTAAAACACATATTTTGAATTATTTGAAACATCCGGATTGCTGTTGAATGGACCGCATGTGGCTTGGAACACTCTGTAAATTGCGTAATCAAAGCATAAAAAACTTTTATGCTAAATTAAATATTAGCGATGCAATTTTAAAATGTCTATTAATAGATGCCAAGCCTCTTTAAAAACAATTATTCACGAGAAAGCTTTGGGTATCAAGTGAAAGACTAAATCATTTGATTGACAAAAAGGTGTCATTTGTCTAGACAGCTATGGTTCAATAGTTATGACTGTTTGAAATCGCAAATTTCATCATTTTTCTTGTCAAAATCTTTCATTGACATGAAAATGGGGACAAAAGTGAATGTGCAGGGGTAATATTTGACATATCGCATTGTAACTAAGCTAAAAAAAATCTAAATGACATAAAATTTAGCAGATAAGATACAAAAAATAACTTTTCACAAAAAACTAGAATTTTTTTTGGAGAAATTTTTTAACGGGAGAAGATAAAAGCTTTTCTGGGGGTAGGTTTTGACATATTGGGTCAGAACTCAAAGAAAAAAATAACAAACAACTCTTTCATAAATAGATGCTAGAAAGAATATTAAGAATAAAAAATCTAACACAATATTTTAAAATTCCACAGCAACCTAAATATAGACATTAAAATGGATATATGTCTACAAAAATAATACAAATCCCAGAACCTTCTAATACTTTTTTTAAGGATTTCATCGATACTTTAAATTATCAAATTAGATGAATTAAAATCTAAAAACAAAATAATTAAAATCTTAACAAACAACAGAACAATCCCTTAATCTACCGCAGTCAACGATAAAATAATAAACAATAAATTAAAATACAATTTTGAAAAACCAAGACAACCAAGCAGAACACACTTAACCTACCAGCTGCAGTTGAAACAAATAATTATGTTACCCCACTTAATTCTGAGTCATTAAACTGAAATATCTACTGTTCCTGGTATTTCATTTTATGCGTGCAGGCAGATAATAAAAAAAACACTAAAAAAAGTTATTGTGTTTGGCGATAGTATGACTCGTAGGATTAAACACAAAGATTTCAATCAATGTACATCAAATCATCAATCTTTCTTTAAATCTTTCCCAGGTGCCTCAACTTAATCTTTAAAATTGAGCTAAATCTTACTAAGAAGCTTAAGTAAGTAAGTATTTATTCACCACAAACAAATGTACATTAGCTATGAAAATTACAAGACAACAGAAAAAAAATAAATAAAAACAGATTCAGCCAAAGAGCAGTAAAAAAAAAATATATATATATATGTATATATATATGTAAAAATTTAAAAAGTGGTTTTTTACAGAATTATAGTCAATATTTGTAGTCAGCAAACTATATCCAGAGGTAAAAAATTTCTTGATCTTATGTAACCTTATGGTGTTACAGTTATCCACTATGGCACAACCGATATTTCACCAAAACCATATTGCAAAACTTACAGATCAAGAAATTGTTAATGAATTATGTGGTATTAGCCTAAAATGTTGTTAACTGAATTGTAAAAAGATCGTCATTTGTTCCATAATCACTTATTCAGCTAATGAACCATTGTTTACTTCATGAAACGTGCACCGAAAATGACTTCCATTTGCTTAAAAACTCAAATATCCAAAAATACCAACTCTAGAAGGATGGTATTCATTTATCGGATAATGGAATTTTTCCTTCTGCAACAAATTTAATCAATGCCATAAATGAAGTTGATCTCTGACTATCTTTTATTTATAAATAATCTTTTTATTCTATTTCAATCACCAAAACAAATATTTAATCGTTCTAAATATTTGTCAAATCCTGACTTCTTATCTTAACATAATTTAAATCAGAAAAAAATTTTCCATGCGCTCTGATTTGATGGGAATTTTATTAATTGCAGAAACTAAGATATCTTCCCTACCAATTTCTTCTAAACAGTTATAAAAAACCTCATCGCCTCGATAAATCTAGAAATAGTGGTGGTTATTAACTTACGTTTTGCATGGTATTCCTACAAAGCTACTCGTCAATTTCACTCTTCCATTGGATATCCAGGCTATCCCTTTCAAAATCATTTTTAAAAACCATAAATGGTTAATCATTGCTGTCTATAATTCTGATAAAGAAATGGAGTATCCTTTTTATCAAATTTATATTTAGTTATTGATTTTTTGAGCAAAAATGATTGCTATATAGTTATTGGTGACATGAACTCAGAGCCACATGGAAGAGATTTTGGAAGATCACTGTTTAGTGAAAACTATAAAAAAACCATTGCGTTTCAAGTCACGCGTAAATGTTTAAGTCTTCATTCAATAAGATTTCTCGTAAAAAGATATTTTATAGAAATAACAAAAATTTTGAAAACAAATTATTTATAAACGAAGTTTGTTGCAGTCTTAAGTCTTCTTCTAGTTCTTATGGAAATAATTCTTTTCAATCTAGCTTTTAAATAATCATGCCGCTCTTAAAGGAAAGGTTGTTCGTGGTAATGATAAGTCATTTTCATCTAAAACGATCCGCAAAGGAATCTGGAAACCTTCAGGTCTTAAAAATAACTATTCTTGACTGGAAACTGATTTAAATATTTTTAAAAAACAGAAGAACTATGTCTATAGACTCATTAGATGAGTAAAGAAAAAGGTTTCCTCTTCTATTGACATAAGCACCAATAATTAAAAAAAATTCTGGAAAGCATGTAAACCACATCTTTTAAAAAAATTTACCAGATGAAAAATATTTACTCAAGAGCAATCTGTAGCTGAAATATTAAATATTTATTATAGAAATATTCTAAACAAATTAAATATATTATATTAGTATACTAGTTTATTATGTATAAATGTTGGTAATAGTTTATATCCGAAATATATTAACCATCCCAGCATTTTAAAAATAAGAGAGATCTACCCTTTTAAATTATTATTTGATTTTAAATATGTTGAACCAAATATGGTTTTAAATATAATTAAGAAATTAAAAAAAGGATGTGGTGGTATACCATTAACAGTTCTAAAACTTCTCAACATGACTTTTTGTTATCTAGCAGATTGTATCAATAGCTCCATTAACAACAAGAAGTTTTCTGATGAGTTGAAATGGGCTGATTTTATATCTGTATTTAAAAAAAGGAGATGTTTAATAAAGAAAACCATTTTCCGATCTTGCCTTCAATTTCGAAGGTCATTGAAAGAGTGGTTTTTGACCAGATAAACCTTTTTAAAGGGTCGATTTTCAAACTTTCAAAATGTGGTTAAATTTATTGAATTTGTATTTCAGCTGGTAAAATTTGACAAACCGCATTGTAACTCAATCAAATAAAACCTAAATAATTTGGCAGTATATGTGCTTTTACAGGCAAAAAAACACTTTTAAAAGTGTTGTCTTCTATCTTTAATTAAACTAAAAAAGTTTTAAATTGCACCTGTTTATTATTTTTACCTGTCTCGAAACGATTACTTAAATATCGGAGTTGCTATTTCTGGCGCCATTTCCTTAGCTAAGTTTCATAAGTTTCATATCTTCACCTTTGCAAGTAATCCCCTATGTTAAAGAAAATCTTCAAAATATAAAGGCTGATTTCCATTGAAGTTATACGCGGAGTACAAAAAAACGAAGGAAAGTGTTTAGTTTTGTACAGCAAAGTGTAAAAAATGTAATGTGATGCTTTGTAAACAATAGAATGATTCGAACAATAAAAAGAAAACACAACAAAGCATATTTCTCACGATTCTGTATATTGTTTATTAAACTATTTATTTACAAAGACTTTTGTAATCTACCATATACCCTCTGATTTGCATAAACTGTCCCCATTTGAAAATATTTTTTTACTGTAGAGTATTTCAGGATCGTGGACCTTGTGACCTCATTATATTTTTTTTGGTTAACATATTTATTCGTCAAGATAAGAATGTACATACATAACAAGTATTTACAAAATAACAATATAACATAAATGTTAAAAACAAAAATATCATAAAAAGATCTTGATAGAAAGTCAAAGAAGATGTATGTTAGGGAGAACCTAATGATTGTTTCACAGACCCCCTTTGTAAGTATAAAGAAGTACTAAAATTAAGAAATAAATTATGAAAAATATAAACAAAAAAGTTAAAGTACATTTCTGCAAAAATCATTTGACGTTGTTTTACATTATTACATTACATTATTTAAAGGTAGGAAAACTATAACTGAGATCTCTCAAACTTTTATAGAGAAAGGAGTTCTACAGTTTATGACCTCGGTAATTCCTTTAACTTTTTATAAATGAAAGTTTAAAATTATTAGAATCTTTATTAGATTTTAAGTTTATTATTTGGTGAGATTTTTCAAATACAGTATCAAAGACTTACGGTAATGTTCTGTAATTAAGGTGTCACATAAACATTAAAACTTGGTACATTTAATTTGGTAGATATCTAAAACGTTCATTTTGAGCATTAGTGCTTTAGAACTTTCAGATTTCCCTTTAAAATATAAAACACGACATGCCTTTTTCTGAAGTTTGAATAAATTTAGTAGGTTTGTTTGTTACGTACTCCTCCAAGTGATATTTGCATAAGATAAATAACTATGAATAAAATTAGAGTTTAATAATTTTCTTTATGTAAAATATAAAATACCTACACTTATGTAACATTCCAATTGCCATAGATAGTTTATTTTCCAATTTCTTGATATAACTACTCCAGCTTAAGTTTTGGTCAATCAACACTTTTAGAAACTTTATTGAATTTGTCTTCCCTATTTCCACACCATCAATAGATAAAAATGGAAGTTTTAAAGTTTTCTGCGGATCCCCGTTTACGAAATATTAAAAGCTTAGTTTTTTACCAATTTAATGACAATTTATTTCCCCTAAACCAAACTGAGAAATATTTTAATTATTCATGCTTGTAAACAAGTTTACAAGTGTAATGCTGTTGTTGTTCAAAAACAAATTAGCATCATCAGCAAACATAATTGTAGATATAAGGTTTGAGACTCTAAATATCATAAAAGTAAAATTAAAATGAATAACGGTTCTAAAATAGAACCTTGTGGAACTCCACATACAACATCTAAAATACCCGAGTTTTTACATTTAACAAATCGCTTCCTATTTTTTTAATTTTGAAAAATGATGAAAAATGCCAAAAGAGCCAATTTTGAGGAAGAAAATACGTATACCTCTTGTAATGTTCGTACATAATATTTATATTATTTTTAAAGATAATTTCTTCAGCTTTAGCATGTTTTTACAGAATCATTTTTTCAAAAATATTCAACAAAGATCTAGGTATATTAGAATACGTACAACCCACTTTTCCAGAAAATTTCAGTTAAAAAAATAGTTCACTTCCGCTGTGTGCAGGTCTGAAACAGCTT
>JAUZNK010049411.1:0-16117 GCA_035046665.1 Euphysa ruthae
GCTGCTTGGAGATTTAGGTTTAGGGTATTGATTTTGGTTAATAAAATTTTATCTTCGAGAATCTTGCTTTAGGTGAACAAATAACCGATTTGATATTTCAACTAACTTTTATTGCAAAACTGTTAAATGTTTTGCAATTCTTGTTGTTGAGCAGAAAATGGTTTGTAATTGGATTATGGAGGTAACTTTCATCTTTGTATTTAAGGTTCGTGCTGTGTGGACGATTGAAACAAAATTTTACACTACGTCTTGTTATACAAATAGATGTTACCATTTTTGCCTTAGTAGTTTGATTATTATAGTTTGATATAATTACGGTTTTTTTTAAAAACATTTTTTTATATTGGGGTGAAGATTGATTTTCTCACCAAGAGATAAATTAGAAAGTCTCATTTGAAGCACATTGGGAATTTTTTTTTAAAACTAAAAGATGTTGGTCGGAATTTTTGTAAACATAGACTGCTTCGTCGTTTGGCTTACATTTCCTGAGATATTCTGAAGTTTAGTTAATTAACAATCCGAAGGTAGAACACAATAATTGACGTTTGAATGTTTTTTTTACTTTGACATGTTTTTAAACTAATAAAATGACATATTTTAAAAACCTAGCATTAAGTCTAAAGGCCAATTCTGCACAATTAAACAGTTTATAGGTAATACTATGTACAGGGATGTTCAAATAAATACAGGTAATATACCGGATAATCTTATTAATCTATCTTAGTAATCTATCTGTCATTTTCAATACATAATTGAATTTTTTTCAAGCCAATTTTTTCAAATGGAGCAATTCTAAATGAATTTCAAGTACGTCGAAGTTCACTTTTTCATTCAGTTGTTTGGATTAAAGATGCACCAAAGCTAACAAAGAGTACTGCTATAGAGTTTTCTCAATAGGTAGATACAAATATAAATGCTAATTTTCCTTAACTAACTACTGATCCAAAACTTTACAATCTTGTTAAGAAGTATCAAATCCATCATAACTTAAAAATTTGTCACAAATCTAAAAACGATGAGTGTAGGAATCCTTTTAGGAGATTTTTACTAACCAAACTAATGGTTGTTCTATTACCAAGTGATATTCATATGACAAGTTAAACATTTTTAAATTGACGTAAGGGAGTTCTTAAACCAGTTTCTGGATTTACAAACACTAAATTAAATCGAAGGAAACATATTTTTTTTTGAAATTTCTTGTGTTGACTTGGCTACAATTTGATCTATAGATGAAGTTCTTTCAATGTTTCAACAACAGTTTATTATAAAGCACTAAAAATTTTGCCACATAATGATTTCCAAACACAACTCAATCGAAATACTAACGCATGCCTTGTCAACAATTACTTAAGATATGGTTTACTTACTTGAGGAGCTGATATGGACAACCAGCCTGATTTAATGAATATAAAATTGATTTTTATATGTGTGCTTAATTGTCAAAATCAGATGATTGCTCGACTTGGTTATTAGTCACGCTTTAAAAGAATGATTAGAAAAGATAAACAATAATTACGATCAAATGAAATTAATATCTTATTATATGCATAAAATCTAGAAAGCTCTGTCCAAGAAACTATCTATAGTAGTTTACCTGAATAATGGCTAAAAGAAATTATTCCTGTTGTTTTGTTTGTTAATAGCAAGTGTTCCATAAAATTGATTTAAAATGATGTTCAGCAAAAATGAAATTGCTCTATTACAAGTTGACAGTAGGGAAATTTTTAACATAACAACCTTGATCGATATATTGATAGACCAAATATAGATTTTAGTTTTTTTTTTGAAAAATTTTGCTTTGCAGACTTTTTAAGATTTTATTAAGTTGCACCAAAAAATTTTAAGATAATACCAGCAACCTGTAGAGTTTTACATTGGAAGCTTTGTATTAAACAATACTTGTTTTAGTTATCCAAGATTTATTGCTTTAATGTCATCTTAAACCTAACTATGATAGTGATTAAGAGTCTTTTGCATATCATCTTCTTTTTTCTTTTACCAATTTCGCTGTTGTTGTTAATGCTAACAGAATTCGTATTAAACTTTTTGCTAACTTAGTCGATGAAGGCCTAGCAAAACGAAATGTTGAACACTTAAGTACAGACCAGTTTGTGTTACAAAAAATGAAGATCAATCTGATATGTTGTATCATCAAAATAATGACATTGAAGCTGATTTTGCAATTGAAATATGTTTTCTAAGCACTGGTAGTGTAGGAAGCCAGGAATTTTATTTGTAATTTTGAATTTTAATCTTTATTTTAAGAATACAGAAGGATGCCAAAATTAGTGGATGTATTCCTCATTTAATAAAAAGCAAAGAAATTTTTAACAATTTACAATTATATTGGCAAGAAAATTAAACGAAAGTCAACAAAGTTGCAAATAACTGAAAGGGTTAGAACCCGTTCATCTTTGTATAACTGGTAGTGCTGGTTTGACAAATCATATTTGATTAAAGCAATATTAAGCGGTAACTAAATTACTTTTATATCGTGGAACATTTCCAGAAAAAGAAAAAGTTTTTAGATGCTCCAACAGGTGTAGCCAGTATTAACAAAGGTGGAACCACACTTCATTCAGCTTTAGGTTGATTTTGTCTGGGTACACTTTATTCTTTGAATAGCAAAATTCTATCAGCTCTAGAAACAAGTTATCTGATATTCTAATTAAATAATAGATGAGAATTCTATGGAGTCAAAAATTTTTTTTTTTAATTCCACCAAAGGTTGATCAAAATTTTTAATATTAACAAACATTTTGCAGGAAAATCTGTCATAGCGTATGGAGACTTATATCAAATTCCACCTGTTATAGCAAACTATATATTTTGTGAAAGTAACATATTTGCAACTGCTCCTCTATGGGTTGTTCGTGATGTACGGAATTTGTTTGAGTTAGAAGAATTTGATGAAATTATGCATCCCAAAAGGGAGACAATGTTATGATTGATTTGTTGAACAAAATACGAGCTGGAATTATTGATAACAATGTAGAAAGAATATTGAGATCAAGATTTAGTAATGAAAATAGTCAAATATTTAAGCACAATGTTATTCACATCTTCGCTGAAAACGATCCTGCTAATATCCACAACAATGCAATGCTTCAAAAGTAAAATTCACCTATATCAACAATCCACTCACCATATCGATTGTTAGAGCATGTTTTATATCGGAAAGTGCCATTTTGGCAGCAAGAAATCCCAAGCAATCTGAAACTGGTTGATTTGCTTTTCAACAAAATTTAGTAATTAATGCACGAATCATGTTTGACAGACTTATAAAATGACAAATAGGTACAGTGGAACACTTTAAAGACGTCGATTATAACTATTATTTATGTCCAGTTTGACGATATAAATGCAGGAAAAAAGCTGCGTGTTTCTGACAGTTTGGCAAAACGACGTGAGTAGATTCCAGTAACTAAAACTTTTACTAATATAAAGCTAAAGAAAAATGCAATTTCACCTCCTATTCAAAGAACTCTGATTTCTTTAGCATTATCTTGGGCTTGTGCTGTCACAATATTCAATGCATCTCATTAGATAAAACTGTTATTAGCTTTTATTTGTTTAAGCAGAAAAACTTCAAACCTGGAAAAGTATACGTTGCTTTAAGCGGAATTAAAGCTTTGAATGGGTTATATTTAAGAGGTTTGCATAACCCAATGGCTATTACAGCAAATTCAGATGTTCATATAGAGTATAGTCGATTACGCGAGCAAAATTTATTTCAGCCATTACCCTTTTATCAAGTTTCAGATGATTTTTTTATATAGATTTTATTAAATACCAGCTCATTGTCACCAGCACGGAGCTGCTATAGTAAGTGGCACAACTTTAATGGAAAGTGATTCTATTTTTTTAACAGAAACACATCTTCCAGGATTATATACTGCTGTATATAAAATTCTTTTTGAACTTCGTATCCATTTTAATAGCCCTGATCATATATTTTCTAGCATTGCCATATGTTTAGGAGTCTCTGTCTCAATTAAACAACAGATTGACTTTGATGGTACATCGTTAGTCAGCAAAGAAAATAAACTTAGCTCTTCAAATATCATTACAATTTTTGTACTATATTCCAAACACTTTTCAAATAAAAATAACTTTATAACCATTTTTTCACCTTATACAAACTTATGATTTAAATATTATAATAGCTGATTTCAACTTAGATGCATTTGATCCTCTTAGAAAACTATATCATCTCAATTTATTCAACCCTATGAGTTTGTTACTAGTCATTTTACTTATTTAAATGGATGAATTTTGTAAATATCAATTTTTTAGAAAACTATGAATATTAATGTTTTCTGTACAGTGTGTGTCTCTGAAAATGATACTGTTAGAATATGAATAAAAAAGAAGAAATCAAAGCAACAACGACTGAGTTCATGTATTTTATTGATCAAAGTAATCAATTTTAAATATTTTATATTCATTAATAATTAATAGTAATTATATTCCTTAGTACCAAAAAATTACAAAAAATGTCAGGAGACTAAGTCTATGTGTTGGTCTCCATCAAATGGATCATCAAAATAATGGGGTTCTCAGTTATTTTGCAATTTGCAAGGTTCACTAAGTCAAATATTCGAAAATGGTAAAACTCGTTTTATTAAATTTTCATAAATATTTTAATGTAACTCTTAACTTAGTCAGTCTACAAATTCTGCAATTTGCTTTCACAAATCGTTATTGAGAACGTGAGCTGTATTTCACCAAATCTAAAATCGTAAATTTGTTTTAAGAATACAAACCCTGTATGTGCCAATATTCCGGTAAATTTACGTCAATAAATAGGAAGACCGAAGGTAAAATACATAAATAATATTATTTGTATCAAAATTTTATGAGATTAACGTATCCAAGATTTGCTAAAAGCCTCTGTGGGAAAATTTTCAATATCTGTTTTAGCAAAGGGTGGTATTTTTCAAAAAAAAACTGTACAAATATATTTATATTTTCTAAACATTAGTTAGTACCACATACCTTTAAATTGACAAATTACAATTACACCTTACGAGCGATAGATTTCTTTCAGGTATTGTACATATTTCCGTAATATTAGGATTACATTTGCCGCAAATTAGTTTCCATTCTCTCATTCTCTCTCTTGGGTTCGATGTTGAGTAATATGGGACAATCTTTGCACCTTTGGGCCTTTCTAAGTTATTCCCCCACAATCCTTTCCCAAAAAAAACTGGTTATAGATTTTACCCATCTAACGGTCAACCACAACATCAATTTTGTAGACCCAGTACCAAGGGTCGTGAAAGTCAGCCAAGGAAAGAAATAAACGGTACACATCGTGACATGCTGCACTGTTACTTATGCAAATGGATGTGGAGTCAACTCCATTAAGTATTGCCTTTAACAATATATTCGACAAGTTGATCAAAATTATAATTCAAGATCTAATACTTACTTACGTAATTACTATTTAAAACTTTTTAATTTAAAGGAAACAAATTATGGTCTTCAGTCAAAAACTTATAGTTCTGCAAAAAGCAGGAATGAGTGTCTTGAATGATATTAACGACCTTTTGTTTATTTATTTAAAATGTTTTTTTAAGAAATGAAAAAAACTGATGATACTTAGACTTAATTTTTTCCTTCATTTATCACTTAATCTTAGTTTTAATTATAATGAAATTTTTTATGAATGTATTTATGGTGGGGCCATTATATTATTATCAAAGTTTCTGTGATAATTCACTGTCATAGGCTCTGTTTTCTGTTCTGGTAGGATCCTGGTTGACGGTTATAGTCTAAGTGGTTTCAAAGCACTTCTATTTATTTTTTTTCTCTTTTCTTCCCCTCGCCTTCCTTCTCTACCTATGCTTTATGTGTAGTTTGTATCTTTTCTAGGGTTCCACTGTTTTATAGCGTTTAAATACTATTAGTGTGTCTTCTCGCCTCATAATTATACTACCTACTAATTTTACCTAGTATTTTAAATATCTTATTGTGTAAATTTATCAACGACTTGTAAAATAAATTGTATAAAACAATACTTTCTTAGTATTCCAACATTTATAGCAGAAGTGACATTGTTGATTGATTTATTGATATATTTTATAGATTTTAGTTTTTAATATAACCTGGAAAATGATGTAGAGGCTACACTGAGAGACGTTGGTTAAACTTAATTTTAAAAATATAGTTGTTCTTAAAATAAATGTAGTAGTATTAAAAAAACAAATTATAGCCTGTTGTTTATATAACAATAATTAGGACTTTTTTCTTATCATCATTTTATTTGGTAAGTGGATTTTCTCAAAAAATCGTTTTCGCATCTAATTTTTTTGTAGTTTGCCACATATAGTATTACAAATATGTAATAAGAAAGAAAAAATAAAAATTTTTTATAAACAAAAACCAAAGTAAAAGTTTTTTGCAAAGACTTCTAAATTTAAAAAAATAGAATTTTCATTAAAAGGTTACAAAAATAGTTCGTATATAATAAGCAATCACTTTCAATAGAATTCTTTTTTGTACACCAACACTCTAAATGAAACTTCAATATAGCTATGTAACACTTTTGCAATAAATTCCCATATTTAAAAATTTTTTTCTCTGATTTAAAATTATTGGTAATTAAAATTATGTTACCAAACCACTATTTAACACTGTTAGAAAAGATTCTTTTGCAATTATTTATAGAAAAAAAACAATAAAATTTGCTGAAATTCTCGCTAAAAATATAAGCAGTGCTCAAAATATTTGGAAGCCATTGAAAAATATAGAATTTATAAAATCAAAGAATACGCGCTATCAATCAATTTTTCAAAAACAAGATATTAACATTATTTTTTATGACCTTCATACCGTCAGTTTAAAAAAATAAATTTAAAACCTTTTTGCTAATCACTAGAATATTTTTACAAAAACGATTTAAATTTTTTATGCAACATTTCAAAAGATTTTAAGTCTCAAGGGTATTTAAGGATGCATTCGCTTCAATTAATAAAGTTTTGCGAAGGCATGGCAACCCAAACTTTAAAATGGAATAGGTTAGTTTATGATAGAAGAAAATTGCAACAGAATTCAACAAACACGCAAACTCTCTTTCGCTACCAGTGATTACATTAAATTTGTAGCTAAATATAAATTAATTTTCTTTCGACAGTATTGAAATTACTTTTTATTTGATTTTTGTCTTCTGGAAAATGATTTTATGGTATATGGCATACATTATACATGAAATAAAAATTCTGTTTTTTTAATTTAAAAATATATTTCAATTTAAAATGAGTTTAAGTTAACTTACAACGTCAAATAACCGCTTTTTTGAAAGACAAGAAATTAAATATTAAAACAATTTGAAGTTTACATTCGAATGGAATAATAATGATTATTTTAGTTAAGCGTCTAATAAAATTCTCTGAGGAAAGTATTGAAATTAATTATGATTTCAATCAACCAATCACCTAGAAATATTTTACTGATTTAGAAATAAAATTTTGTGCAGTTATTCTAGAAGTTCTCCAGGTAGAATCTTAAACTCTAAAGGTCAGGTTTTTTGGTAGAATTCACACCACCCACTAGATATAGTATATAGATATACAAAATGCTATAAAGATGATTTTACTCCCTTAAAGTGCTTACATAAATAAAGTTAAATTTACCTAAACCTTTAATCCTTAAGTTTACAAAGTTAATAGTATGTATCAACACTAAATGGTTTAGACTTTGCAGAACCAAAATGAAGGTATAAATACACTTACATTATTGGACTGAAAGAAAGTGAGCGAAAAATATAAGTTTTAAAGCAATTATTCTGTGATATGAAAACATAAATTGAATGCATAGTTTTCGGAACTCTGTCTGTCTTATTTACAAGGTAAATTTCATTAAACTGAGCTAAACAATAAGTTTAACTCATTTTATGCCACAACCAGCTAAAAAAAAACCGCTCAAAAACGGTTCATCATTACAGCTGATAATTTATTTTTTATTTTATATTGACTTGTTTTGCTATAGCATAGAACAGTTGGTCAAATGCAATAACAGGAACCTGTGAAAAATTTAGATTATCAAATTCTTACCTATACAACATCCATGCCGAGTTTTATCATTTCCACAGAACTCGATGAATTTTCAAACAGTGGTCAAAAAGCAGATAAATTGGCTCTGAATTTTTTATTATGAAATAATGAGGTATTGTAAGCAGATCACGACATATCACGACTTCTATCACACTTTTTTCTTCCCATTTTTTTTTCGACATGCTCCAGCCACCTTGAAATCTAACAAATATATTTATTTATTCTATTTATTGGTATCATTATACAAATTTGGTTTAAAGGTATAATTAAATTGGGAAGAAGCTGTCAAAATAAAATTTGGAGTGAGAAAAAAAAATAATTCAATAAAAAATAATGCATTGAGTAAAAGTATAACAATGTAATTAAATGATATAAATATTGCTGATAACTCCTTCCTCCACACAACAGTTTAAGAATCCAACATATCCTAATAATACGTTAATAAATGAGTAGCTTAATTTAAAATAAAAATTGTTATATTGCAATGATATCACAACAGCATAAAAAATATAATGATCGTGATCAAGGTAAGAAATATTTATCCTAAGCCTACATATAGGTCCCTTGTATAAAGGGAAAGGGGACACACACCCATAACATTTCAGAAGGTGATACTATACCCTTGAAAGTCTACTCGCATACACTCCGTCCCATAGTTTATAAATAAAGTGGCCTCAAAATAAGTTATTTAGCGTTGCATTCTTATTTATTAAAACAACAGTCCTTCAAAGTTTTGCAACAAAACTATGGGTTTTTTTTTAAAATCAAAGAAAATAAATGCAGTAGTGCAGATAGTTACGGTAAATTTTTTTTTTATTCCTTGTTTTTATCGACTCTGTCCATCGTCTCTTTTTCCTAAAATCACTCACTTTGAGATATGGAAAATCTCCTAGCAGATAATCTACTGATATTTTTTCTTCGCTATAATCAATGGAAGGCGAATTTTGTAAATGGTTGTCAACCTTCATTAATTAGTTATTTCAGGTTGTTTATTCAAGTTTGTAATTGAGCGTCAGCATATATACAAGGTAATGCCAAAAGTTTTGTTATTATCGTGATCTAATTTCATTGTTTGACGTATCGTACCTGGTTGACATGAAGTTTGATGTTGAAATATTTATATTTCTGTTCCATGAAAGGATCCTTCTGCCGTCGAAGAACTCCGGTTATGATTGTATTGTTGAGCGCTGCTGTGGTAAACATATTTTGTTTCAGTGAATTAGGACAAACGAGTTTTTCCATTGATATTGTGTCAATATCGTGTTTCCAACAGTGGTGGATATTTCCATCACCCTTTTATACGAAATTGAAATTCTAAGAACATAAAATTTTTCGATCAATCTATTTTTCATAGTTTTTGCATGGATTAACATGTACACAATGAAAAAACCTAGTCGATTTTCTCTTACTTTTGAACTATACGTGTTTGTTGTTGTTCAGAAGCATTTTCTCATACGCTTTACTTTATTTTGAATTATTAACTGTGAAATAATCAGAGTATACTGCTCTAAATACTTATGTGTATTATTAATTGTATTTCCCTGTAAAATCTTGTCTGCAAACGCTGTTACAGGCTGCGGCAAAAAATCGTACTGGCATTGCTTCTGAAAGCTTCCGATTAATTCAGTGTTTTCTTTTGAAAATATTTCCAGCCTCACTATTCTGGCTGCTTTTGAAAGAAAAAAAGCTTCATATTAAGAATTTCTTTCAAAGGGGTTGATTTCAATGAAGTATTGATATCTTTGGTAAATGCTACATCGGTATTAGCTCCATCTTTATAGTCAATTAGATTATCCATATGCGCTAATAGTCCTTTTTTTAGAATTGTGGTGTGAATTATATCTGGAACATAACATAAAATTTCTAAAGCTCTATTCCTATACATTTTAGCAAGATTTGTCAGCTTCAAAACAGATCCATTTTCTTCCAAGACTTTTTGTGACATGAAGAACGCTAATTCAGTAACGACTTGTATATGAATTTGTTTATCACTGTCACAATAGTCGACATCCAACGAGGTTTTATTGGATTGTCTATACAAAGCTAAAAGATATTTTGAGTAATACACAGCGTCTAATGCTATCATATACCCCATACTAAGTTTCGACAGCAGAGCGTTGTCAGAGATTTCTTGCACATAATCTGACATTTTATATCTAATCTGGCTGTCAATTTGAGAGAGAGTGCATCAGTTGAGGAATTAAAAATAAATACTTCAGTTATGAAAAGAATGAAGATGTCAAATATATTAAATGTAAAAAGGTAAATTAGATATGTATTAGTGTAATGCTGACTAAATATAACCAAAAATAATTGATAAGATGTTATTTATTTCATTTTCTAGGTGTTTTTTAAGGTATATTTGTCTAAGAATTGGAAAGTTTACTCATAATGTATCAAACTACCAGCTACATTTTTTTTTCATATATCTTATAAAATCAATAGAAAATATCTAACGAAATCTGCCATTATATGAAATACTTTGCCCTTGCGATGAAAACCTGAAAAATTCTAAAAATAAGCTATCTATAATCTTCTTTATTATTAGAAAAATTTTCAAATTTTCAAATCATTTGTTGATTTATTGACCAATGTTATCGAGATGAAATTTTGTCTATATTTGTTTTAATATAATATATTTGTTTATTATTAATTTTTATATTAATTTTACACACGTTTTAATGTGCAAACTTCTTTTAATGTTATGAACATTTATAGGAAGTTTATGCACCTTTTCTCTTTGACGAATCTGCATTCTTCAACTTTGGTGTGCAGTTTTTAGATCTGGTTTAAAAATAGTAACAAACCAACCCTTCTATACTAGCTCAACGTTTTTATTACTGTCTCTTAAAAGGGTGGTATATGTTAATGAATGACTCATTAATATTGAAATAAAACAAGGTACATCAAAACAAAATAAATTTTTCGAAAAGTCGAGGAAAAGCTACTTGAATGCTCTTTTACATAATAAAATAAATCAATGACATTTTCTTTTTTCTTTTTTTTTTTGGAATACTATTTGCCACAAGGGTATTTATATAACTTTAAATTCCTACCGATCAAAGAGAAAAATTAAGCAAACTAACTTTGAGATATGCTGTTTTCAACAGAATCTTTTCAGTTTTGATTGTACCAATAGTTAAAATATTGTCAGGTAAATTTTAAAGAAAATTAGATGAGCCAATATTTTGATCAATTTAATTTTCTTGATTTTAAAATCAGTTTTCAATCAATTGAAATTCAATTTGGGAACACGAAAGATTCATATATTTATAGTATAAAAGTTGAGTTACTGAAAAGCCGAAAAAAAAAAATTAAAATAAAAAATCAAAATTAAAATGAAATAAAATAACAGTTATAAAAGTTGTGTTACAGCAAAATCTGAAAATTCATCTAAAGCAAACCAAACGTTAAGTCCTTTCAAACTTCGTAGCTTTTTATATTTATCTTTTGAACATTTTGAACTAAAAATTTGATAAAACTTTTATACTTCAAAACTTTCTTTATATACATTTTTACAGAAATATAAACTAGCCTATATATGAATATAAATCAATGTGTAATGAAACTCTTTTTTTCTTTGCTTTAGTAACTTTAGAACACGCAAGCAGAATAAAAATTCATTTCAGGGCCAAAAAATATGCTGAAAATTGAAGGAGTGAACTAGAAAAATGTAAAAATTGTAATGTGAGTTTTGGACGAGTGGAAAAACTGAAAATGTAACTGCCCCTGAAAATTCCACTGTTTAATTCTCAAAATTATAAAGAAGAATTCCAATGAAAATTTAAAAATTCTATAGAGAGATTGAATCATCACAGTTTAAACCACGTTTTAAACTTTTTGTTAAACTAAAAATTGTAAAAATTGGCTTTATTCTTAAGATTGTTCTCCAATCAATATGTTAAAGAATTTCCTTATCGATGTGGCACTAAAAAATTGTTATAAAGAAACTCATCGATTTTTTTTACATTTTAAAAAAATAATTTCTCAAAACTCTATGAAACTTTTTGAATTATGGCACATATCTTGTCAACTTCAAAAGCGATATTACGTATTTGAGGTATAACACATTATGTTATTGATTTCAGAAGAAACAATGCATCGAATCTTTGCGCTAGTTAGACTGTAAATTTTATTTTGAAGATCCTAATTTGAAAGGTGATACTTTTGTTCAAAACGACATTTACTTATTGGAATACTAAAAGGCTCAATAAGATCTGAATACCAGAATAAAACCAAACTTTATAAAAAAATTTCCATGAAAAATTCATAACCATAAATGGAAAATTCGACTTATAGAAGCATCTTCGTTTTTTAGTGTAGAATTACAGAAAAATTGTAATAGTGAGAATGTGTGAAACCTGGTCATGGATTAATGGTTTTGCTGTGCAAGAATAATGATTATGAAAAAAAGATTAATTTTTTTCCATTCAAAGCAAAAAGATTTGATTAAATTTCTCACAACGACATTACTATAAGTTTCGACATTTCGGTATTACAAATTCAGCCGAAATGTTTTTAAGCCCTGTAAAAACATGATCACTACTAAATGATTAACATTTCTGCTGATAATGTCATTTTCAATATTCAATTGATTGAAATCGTTAGAAGCTAATGTACATTCTTGCATTAACAAATCTATACTTCATAGCGGAGTTGGCACAGTTCGACTCCCACCTCTGCCAGATATTTATTTCCATGTTATTTCTGAGTAAATTTAGTAATTCTAAAACTCTTTAAAGTCTTGCAAAGCTTTTGTCATATCTTTAAGTTGGCAAATGTAAACTAAGGACTAATATATATTAACCAGAAATTTCAAGTAAACGTATTATTTATGTTGGTAATTTTAAATCCAACTTAATTTTCCCTTTTAATAGTCTTTTTAGAGGCATGCATCATAAACTGCTGATGCTTTTTCATTTAATTTCACACCTGTAGCATTGCGTTTTCGTTAACTTCTACACCGGGTAGCCTTTCAAAGCTTCTATTTAATGTTTTATTGAAATTTTTCTGGGGTTTGGTTTTATTTCAAAAATTCATCTAGTCATATTTTTCCATAACTTTTTTTGAAAACAAGAAATGAAAATATTTTGATGGAGGCAGTTTTATTCATTAATAAAAATTTAATTTATGGTAATATAACCTTTCCATAACTTTTTCCCGGTGTTAAATCTTTAAACAGACTTAATCTGACCATGCTTGATATCCATTTAGTATGCTGGCCAACTTTAATCAGAGCTCCATGTTTTGATGTCTGTTTCGAAAATTGTTTGTAGAGATAGCAATGAATTTTTAAGTGCTGCTACACTAACAGATTTAAAATAAGATCTTTGAGATAGACAATCTAAGCCTTTTAGAAAAGTTATGTATATATTTCAAGTTATCCTCTATAATAATCCAACGTAGAAGCTGACCGAAAAAGATTTACTCTGTAAAGACATCATAAATTGCATTCAGATTCTTTTTGAAAGTTTTGAAAGATCGATGCATTTTTGAGATTTTTCCACATAAAGATCTCTAGGATAAGATATTTGGGCTAAAATTCTAGTCTGCTGAATATATCAAATTTAAAAGTTTCCAAATATCTTTTCCTCCGATTACAGGGAGTTTTCCAATAATATTTTTAATATTGAGATTTGTGGAAATCACTAATATAATTAAAAGAGTTATAATCAATCGAGAAACAAGTCTAGATTTTTTTTAATGTTGATTAGAAAAAGTTAAAATACTTGGACAAACTAAACGTTAAGTAAAATACGCCCGACAATGAAAAATTCAAATAAATAAAAAAAGTTAAGTTTAAAAGATTATAATTTAAAATATTTTAAAAGTTTGTGTTATGATAAAAATGAAAGCTTTTGTCTTAACACTGATATTTTCTTTAACAGAAATGATTGGCAATTCGTTAGGAAAATACCTTCCATTCCTTTTTCACTTACTCCACAAAATTCATTAGCTATGACATTAAATTTTTGCAGATTCTCTTTTTACTTACAATGAACGATAACACTCTTCATTTGATGTTTGCCTCTCTCAACTATGTCTTAATTAAAGGAGAGGGTAAAGATAAAATCACCTCTACTTTTAAAGAATCATCGGTCATAAAACTTTACACAGTAGTTACAACCAATCAGTTACAACAAATCAAAGTTTAGTCACCTTAATTTTTACTTACGTCAGCACTTTTTATACTACTGAGAGAAACTTTTATACAAAATCAAAACTTTTGAAACTAATTAACTTATAATATGAACCGAATAATTTATAGAAACCATTGACACCACATTGAAGAGGTAGTTGATTGTGCTGATTGATAAACAGTCTATCATTTCCACTAAGTGCATAAGCTATTTTTGCAGTCTGTTATTAAGATTTATGTTTTTTTCCTTTTTTCGAAAACAATTGGTTTTCACCTGAACTTCTTTCTTTTTCGAGAAAGAAAAATACATATAGTATGTTTCCTTCGAAAATACAAACAGACAGGTAATATTTAAACAAAAAAAACCAAAAGCATTTTAAATGCATTTTTTTTTTTTACGACTCGATTTCTTCTTAAAGGATATAAAATTTATCAATTTTGGCTTTCTTCGGGAAAGATTTCGTTAGTTTTATCCTGTTGATTTCGATTAAATTAATAATCTTGGTAACGCTCATATGCCTTCCCATCAAAACAATATGATTTCAATTTTTCATTCAACGTGCTTTGTCCATGTGTATCGAAAGCTTTTGAAAGATTATCTTCATCGACTCTCTTTTTAGTATTCTCAATGAATAAAATTCTAGACATATGGTCCCCTTTTTCCTGTAACCAAATTGATTTTCATTCGAAGCAAGTTATTTTAGAGGTAGTCTATTAAATGGGAAAGAACTGCTCGCTCTAGAATTTTTGAAAGAAAAAATAAAACAGACAACGAGCGATATTTTTTCGCATCATCCAATAATCTTGGTTTGAAATCTGGAACGATTTTTGCCGATTTCAAGGCGTCTTGAATTTTTACTGTTGTTATGGAAAAATCCATGAGATAAAATAAAGTTACTGGTACAACTGATGAACAAACTTCAAGTACTTGAGGTGCACTCCGATCAAGGCCAGTGACTTTCTTTTTTTTTCAGTCGTTTAAGAAGTGTTTCGAAAAACTGTTTTGTAACTAACTTGAATTCTAATCGATGAACCACTTTAATGGGTAAGCGATTGAGTGAGCACTAAACGTCGTACCTTAAATAATTTTACTTTATCAACTCTCGTCGTATTATTGGAAATTGACAATGGAGATGGTAATGTCAGGACATTTGTTTTGACTGGCATTATTTACATAAAAAAATTTTAAAAAATTTCGGGTTTGACTGAATTTTTATGGTTCTATTGTTTCTCAAATCTTATTTTGTTGTTGCACGTGTTCCGTCACCTTCCAAATAAATCCCAGACCTGTTCTTTATTGAATTTCGTGCTCTTTCCAGAAGAAAATCGTGTCCATTCATCTCTTCTCATATATCTACCGATCACCGTTTATTACATATACCATTTATTCGTTTTTTAGTTAGTATGTCATTATGTTTTGACGGTAATTATAAGGAGAAATAACATCAATTGTTTGAAACTAGGTATACCAATCTTTAGTTCTAAGGTCTTCACAAAAATTATTAGTATCGTATTTCTAGTATTTCTAGTAATTATGGAGATTGTAGTTTTTTGTGATTCATTTTTCGTGCACATCAAATCATTTCATGATCCGACAGGCTTGATGGTACCACATCTGCACGATTAGCAAGAACAACATCGATCAGTGTACTCCATGCTTTAACTATTCTAGTTGCTTGTTTTATCAGTTGTTTGAATCCATGAATTTCGACAATAATGTTGGAGTTATTATTAATTGTACTTAGATTGTCACTTTTAATGTCACCTGTGACAACAATCTCTTTAAAACAGTCTGATATATTATTTAACATTGAATCTCGGCATGTGATAAATTAAGAAGGTAGATATTGTGAACATTCAGGTGGTCGGTGAATTATTACTAATTAAGATGTTTTTGGAATTTTTTGAGATGAACTTATAT
>JAUZNK010049422.1:0-16117 GCA_035046665.1 Euphysa ruthae
CCATTTGAGCTTATGGTAAGTAATTGCTCAGGGTAATTTCATATCAAATCACCCTGTCCATTTAACCCTGTCCCATCTTTCTTGTATTTTTAAACATTTTCTTAAAATTGCCCAGTTTCCAACACTTTTTCCTAACTTTTTTCGTAGCTTTTTCTTCAATTACTTGAGAAACAATCACTGGAAAATATAAAACTATATTATATTTTAATGTTATTTTGCATGTAGATTCCAAAACTTACACTTAGAAGGACTAAAAACAAAAGGAAGACACCTCAAAACTAAAAAAAACTTAATCAAATGTTTCACAGCTTTGGGACCCTATAGCTCAAAACACCCCCATCTGATATAAAACTCTTTATTTATTTATTTATCTGATATAATCACAATTTTTATTTCTTTAAATTTTTAACATTTGATATTAATTGACATTAGACTAACGAGTTTAGAATACACAAACAGATGCTTTGAAAGTTATATAATATATATATAAAAGTTCACACGAAAAAAAAAAGTCAAAGTTCTATACATCGATTAATTCACAATACTGAATCAATTTTTTCATCTATTGCTTATACTTCTTTCTGTTCTAGTGTATAAAAAGAAACTAGAGCTGGGTCGTGGAGCTGTTATTACTTTAAAACATTGCTGTTTGCAATATAACAATAGCCATCACACTGGTGCCAGTTGAAATATTAAGCTGGACCATTTGGGTAAAAAAATTTTACTTTGATGTCACATTCATCTTTGTTAATCTTGGTAACAATACAAATCTAACCACTGTGTTCATAAACCACAACAACATATGCACTTAATGCAACTGGCTAAAAGACTTCTTGTTGTTTTGTCAAACAATGGATAAGGGTGAAGCCAGTATCTGAATCACATCTTTTTGATCCAACTATATTGTCACCAGGATGGATAAACTGGTTAAAGCTTTGAGTACCAGGTAATTCCTTCACTCCCTTGTAGCGTTCACTGTGTTATGCACGTTGTGCTGTTAAATCAGATCCATGATGTATCTAATTTCAATCCGTTTTATCTTTTCGATACAAAACTCAAATACTGCTTCTGATGCTAGTATTTGATCACAATGGGGATGTTTCAAACTTTCTCGCACAGTTTGACTTTTGACGGTGCCACTGATTCTATTACAACGGTGACTTTACATGGGCCATGGCAAAAAAATTGCAATTACCTATGATACCAAACTCTCCGTTAAATTGACATAGATTATAAAAACTTTTACGATTTATGTACTGTCCAGCACATCCATCTGTAAAGATAATAATTTTCATTAAGTTGATAAAAGTTTCTTTCAATTAAAGTATTTTCATCTCAATAATTTTGTAGACAAATGTCATATTGTGTGTTATATTATCTGAAATGTAGCAGAATGACAAATGCCTAAGAAGGTCTTTTTCTTTATAGTATATCACCAAAGGATGTAATAAACATTTTTGAGTGATCCAGTAGTGGATCTGGATCTCATCTTAAACTACAAAAGTATAATTTTCAGCAAAATCACCAAGTATTATGATGCTGGTTGTATCCAATTCACCTTTTACTTGATACAGATATACTGTCTGGGAAATTGCAATAAATGAATGTGGTTGCAACTTGCTATGACATGCTACTAGATGTTAGATAAATGTTGGAATATTGACTGACTGGTTTAACAATGTTGCTCTGTCAGTGTTTTTTGCCATTGTTTGTAATGAATTTCAAAGTCTACTTTATACTCTCCAAAAAATATTGTATAAATAATCAGTAAGTGTTTTTTTTCCTGGACTCTCATCACATTGTCCAAGCATAAACTCTTTTATATTGATATAACACACAGTTTTGACTATTAAATCTGTATATGTCTTCTCTCTGATGATTGATGCATCAACTAACAATATAGTATTTAGATGGTAGGTACACACATACCAGGAAGAATACACCATTTCGGTCTAAGTGAAGCAAATTTTGAATAATTAACTTTTTTCCCTTGGTTTAGATATTCGTAAGAAATGTAAAATTCTATCAAATTGCATAGCAGCAATTTGGATACTCTTCCCAATGCTCACACAGTCTTTCTTTCCAGTTCGACTTACAACGTTTGAGTCATAAAAAATCTCCACAGAATCATCTATCTCTTGTGATAGTTGTTTTCCCATATATAATAAAGAAATAGCCAACACTCCCTTTTCTTTCAACAAACTTCCTTGACTTGGTACTCAGTTACAGAAAAATTTTCCTCTACTTCAGATATTGACCAGGATGGTGATGCAAGTGTCAGTAGTTGAACTATAGTTCTTTTGCCTGATAGCTGTATTTTGTCCTTTATCAAACCCAAGACTTCATCAAAGTTAGCTGCTTTCTTTTCAATGTTTTCAATTTTATATGTTTGCCAGACATTGAATGCTTTTTTTTTAGAGGAGATATGTCAAGTTGACTTAGATTTTCATTAATCTCTTCTCTCGTTATTCCAAGTAAAGATTTTATAAAGTCTTCATCAATTTCATCTTGGCTTTGCTCACTTTCAGTGTGATCCTCCTCTTTTGCAAGTTTTTGTTTGCACGATTTACATTTTTTTTTTCCAAGGAGCTATACAGAACCTCTTTGATTGGATATTATGTGATTATTTTAACGAAATAATGGAAAGTCCCTCTTAAAGCATAACAAAATTTAAATTTAGTAACTTGCTTTATGTTTGCTAATAAGAAAGAAAAGTACTCCAGTAGTAATGAGAACTATTACACAAATTTAAAAATTCAAAATTTTAAATTTCGAAATATCAACCTAAAGTAACAAACTAACTTTTTTTCACTGACTGTAGTTAAACTCTCTAAACATCTAGTGTACATTTATATTAAAAACAAAATGCATTAATATGGCCATTTTCAAGTCATAATGTTTACATGTGACTTTATATGTTTACATTTCATCATTATCTAGATTAGTTGTATATCCTAAAAAATGATGCAATGCCAGCAATTGACAACAAATTTATAGCTTTTGCATAAAATTTAATAATAAATGAGGTTATAAGAAACTTACACATTTGAAAAATTATAGGTAATCATCAGAGTATTTTAAATATATTAGTAAAAATTAAAAATTCTTACCTCCGTCTCCATTGCTTTTCTTAAAATGTATTAGTCAATATTTCTCTTTCAACTTTTAGGCCTATCTAGTTTTTAAATCAAAACTCAATATACTTTAAAAATAAAAATCACTTAATTTATAATAACTAGGAAACACGACATTTGATAAAGTTTATTGTCAGTTTCCTATTAATAGTTGAGAAATATATTTTGACTGATAAATTTTTTAATTACTTGGAAATTATGTCAAAAATAACACAAGGAAATGATGCTAAGTTTATCAACTAGAAGATTTTTAAAACACATGATGTAGGTAAAATAAATATTAAAATAACAATTGACGTTTTTTAAAGTTTTTCTTTCATTTAAATAAGCAACTTTTTTTAACCATATTTCCATTAATATCCCAATTTTTGGTGATTTGTTTGTTTAGGCGTTCAAACAATACACTTTATGTTTTAACTTTTATTAAGTACTTACTCAACTCAATTTGATAACAACAAGGTTGTTAGTTTCTTTGAATTGATTTTAAATCATGGTTTAGGTTTTACTCAATGATGTTAAAGTCATTACTGGCAAAGTATAAAACCGTATGGCCCACAAACTCAATAATTTTATATCACATTGATATAATGCAAAAAAACTCATGAAAATTATTAAAGCATACTGCTCGGTACAAGGAGGATCAAGGGTCTGATAATGGATCCTTGTGGAACGCCACAGGTAACAGTTTGATAATCTTATAAATTGAATATATTCTCTCATTGGAGGATCGGTTATGTTGATCATTTAGCTCTACATCATACAAATGATATTTGACAAATAACAAGTGTATATAATAGCTTTTAAAAAATGAGAAATTACGAAAATTTTAGAAAAGATTAACTGATACAATTGTAATGAAGTTGAAAATATGTCATTGTTTAGGTTGGTAAATCAACTAGAATAAATAAGCTTTTTATAAAATTTGAATCATTATAATTTTTGAACAAAAGTATAATAACAGCTCTTACGTTTCAAAGTGTGTCTCATCTTATCCATATCTGGAACACAAGGAGCAGGTGATGAACACTTTCTAGGCATTGTTGGTGAACAAGGAACATTTTGTGATGATGGTGAGGGAAATGAGAGAAACTCATCTGCATGGAATAATGACATTGTGATGATATTTTTTTTAATAACAATCAGTAAACATACATCACACCCGGATGTTTCGCTCCCTCACGAATCTTTTGCACCCGGATATTTTGCTCCCAATTAGCCGGTAATCCGGCGTCGTACGCCGTGAGAGAGTGATGCTTCGCTCTTTGAATCTCGTTGCACCTTAAGGGCTTTCCACCCGAAACTACTCCTTCGATAATTTACAATAAATAGTTTTGTATCAAAGATAGTTTTCCCGTGCCGTTACCCGTATCCATCGTGTGTTATATAAAACTGTATTAAAATATAATAAACTGAATTTTAATATAAATAGGAAATATTTTCTGATATTTTCAGTTTTGCTCAAAAATAATCCTTCCCAAACAGGCAATTTTTATTAGATGCGTTTTCAGATCCGTATCGGCTTGATAGAAGTATAAATGGGGGAGGTATACTTATATATGTAGAAGAGTATATTCCAAGTAATAGTTTAAACAAATCTTCATTCCCAGTAGATATAGAATATTTTTGGAAATAAATTTAAGAAAGTAAAAGTGGACTCTTTTTGGAACTTACCATCTTCCTAGTCAGAGTGATGAATGTTACTTTTAAAATATTACCAGGGGATTCGATATTTTTAACAGCAGTTATGACAATTTTCTATTTATGATCTATTGATATTTGTGAGAAGATCAAACACATGATTCGTTTAAAAAAAAAATTTCTTGGAGTCTTAGAAAAACACGCTCACTTAAAGAAAAAATCAATCAGATCAAATCAAGCAACTTATATGACAAAAATTCTAACAAAAGCGATTATGAAACGATCTGAACTTCTGAGAAAATACCGCCGGACATAATGTAATATTGATCAAAATATGTATAAAAAACAAAGGTACTTTGAGCAGGCTTTATAAAAAATAACGAAGAATCTTAATCTAAAAGATGTAACAGATAAAAAGAAATTTTTGAAAACTATTAAGTCTTTTTTGTCAAATAAAGTTACCTCAAAAAGTAATGTTACATTGGTACAAGGAGACAAGATTATTTCTAATGACGAACAAGTAGCAGTAAATCTAAATGATTTTTTTAAGATTTTTTTAAATTAGATGTTCATGAGAATCGTTTTTTAACATTAAGTTCATATAATGAAACCAAATATGATTTTTTTGATAACATGATTGAGTTATTTGAATTACATCCAAGTGAGTAAAAAATCAGGGAAATAATTTCAGGTGATAGTGCTTTCTCATTTTGAAATTGAGCTAAAAGCTGTAAACATTAAAAAAGCAACCACATTCAAAAATATACCACCTAAAAGCCTTAAAGATTCTATTTTATAAAAGTAACTTAGTATATACTTCTATAGTAAAATCTTGTTTTCCTGATGAACTAAAGATAGCAGACATAACTCCGGTATTTAAAAAAGGTCACATAATTAGTGCGAAAAAGTATCGAACAGTTAGTGCTCTTCCAGTACTATGAAAAACTTTTGAAAGAACTTTACAAAAACAGATATTGTTTTATTTTGATAAATTTTTTATCACCTTGTCTATTCGGACATAGAAAAAGATAACACACAACATGCTTTAACTGCAATGATTGAGAAATGGAAAAACTTTTTATACAAGAATGGATACTCAGGGGCAGTTCTAATGAGCCTTTCAAAAGCGTTTGATAAATCATGCATTATTAATAGCAAAGTTACACGCATACGGCTTTAAGAAAGCTGCATTAAAATTGATAAAAAGCTACTTAGATAACAGGCGGCAGAGAACAAAAATAAACAATGAGTTCAGTCCCTGGTCTGAATTGCTGTTCAGTGTACCGCAAGGCTCAATATTAGCACCGTTGTTATTTAATATATATATATATATATATATTTTTTTAATTTTTTTTTTTGTAAACGAACAAGTTAATGTTTGTAATTTTGCAGACGACACCACTTTTTATGCCTGTGCCTGTGATCTTGATTTAAATACACTGCTGTTAAGATTGAAACATGACAGTCTATTAGCAAGAGATTAGTTTCAGAATAACTATATGAAATTGATTCAAAATAAATTTCACGTATTTATATAAGGATTTAAACATCGACAACATTGGATTTCCATAGGGAATTCTAAAGTATGGGAAAGTAGAAATCAGAATTTGTTAGGCATAAACATAAATGAAAATTTACGGTTTAATGACCATGTTTCAATTATCTGTAAAAGGCAGCTAGGAAGTTAAGTGCATTAAAGCGTGTTTGTTCCTATATGTCACTTAAATTACAACTTTTTTATTATTCGTTAGGATGGATGGATGGTTCACGACAGGAGTCTGAACAACAAGATAAATATATTACATGAAAAGACATAATGATTAGTATATAATATTGATATATCGTCCTTTAGGAAATATTAGAAATTCATGGTTCTGTATCAGTCCGTCAAAAAAATCTTAGAATTTTAGCATTAGGGTTATAAAAGGTAAAACAACTGTCTCCTTTGATAATAAACGACGTGTTTATACATAAAGGGAACCAGGAGTTAAGTCTTCTTTCACAAATGGATTTCCAAATCCCACATATAAATGGTGTTTTATATGACGAGTCTTCGTTAAAATACCTAGGTTAGTCTATGAGCTGAGTAGCTAAAATATAGTATTCGGTACCATATAATAAAATATATTCGTTGGTATCATACTGAAGGAACAAACGTGTTATATACCAAAAGTTAGCTAATTCATTCTACTTTCAGAATATGGTTGATAGCTGTGTTGAATCCTACCCGAATTATGGTAATTGGGGCCAAACTTCAAGGGGCCCAAAAAAAAACCTAACTTCTATATTTAAACGCATTGATAAAAAATAAAATCCTATAAGGATATTTTATTTCTAAAAAAATATTTCCCAAAGTGTGTAAACATGCTCAAATCTATTAATATTACAATTGCTCACATTTATTGAAGAGTGAATTAAGAGAAGCAAACAAAGTGAAGTCGATAAATAAATGTTTTTTGCAACTTATACTTAACATATCTTTTGATTTTTAACATTCCAATTACTGGGTACCTTCAAGAGATTACTACACTTAATAAAGTAATGTTTTGTTTGTTTGTTACTTCCTTTTGTTTAAAACTTATATTCTATTTTTACGTCTACACAAAGGACTTTTTTTATATCCTGTTTTATTCTTCATTGTAGCTATGCCTTCTGCGAAACTTCTGAGCTCAAACTGTATGCTTCATTGTACTGAAGAAAAAACAAATGATTTCCGTATCAGATGACACTGCGTGTTATTCAATTTTAGAAGCTGCGCAAATTTGACACTATGGTCCCCTTCTTGAAAGTTCTTTGAGATAGGAAGATGTTAAATACCATCGAAAATACCGTCAGATATTTACCTCGAAAAAAGATTTACAGAAACATTTAAATAGTCATAAAGAATATGAGCAAAAAAAAAATCCGTGAAAGTGGCACTTTCTAACGTACTATCCTAAATGCATATTTTGTAACAAAATGGAAAAATATGTGAATGGAAAACGAAAAATCCTAATAAATTGTTCTAAGATGTACTAATATTTTCCTAGACAAACTGATTTATGGTGAAAAAAAAAACAGGGGCTTAAAAATGTCATTCTCCCAAGACCATTTGTATGCTATAAGTAATGGTCGAATCCAAACTATCAAAAGCACGCACTCCAGCGTAATAAAGTCATTGAGTGGCAATACTGAGATAATCAAGTTTGCAAACTTGTTTGGTCATGGTGTAAGCTAAAGTGTGTTGGAAGAGTTAGTGACTGAAGTGTGTGAAGGTTTTTGACCAATTCAACATTTTTGTCAACAACGTAAACGCTGAAGGTCCTCCACTTTTTAAGTTTTGATATCGTAAACACAATATTAGATTTAAACTACTCAACTAGAACTGGTAACTGCATTTAGTTCCTTGAAAGTATATATAGTGTTTCAACTTGGGTTTTTGCTTATGTTTGCTACAATATTCACATCATCTCTTGGTATTTCTTGGTGACATGGTTGAACTACCTAATTCACAACCTGACGACTATAACTTTTACAAGAATGGTGGTTTCAGTGTGCAGTTGAGTAAAAACGATACTTTTGGGAGAAATGAATCTGACAGAACCATCGAATACGCAATAAATGAAGACACTAAAACATCAGATGGAGTGACAGTGTGTAGTATAAACATTGCAGCTACAGATCGTTGGGTGTTGAATGCTGATAGAAGAGCAATATCTCATCAAAATTTTGTGGAACTACTTGTAGGCAATGAAACATATTACAAGCACCCTGGTTTCATTTTACAAACACACTGGTTTAAGTAAAAGCCAGATAACGATAGATGAAAAAAACATCCAAGCTGTTATAGATGTTTTGGAAGTATCATTTACGCACCCTTTTAACCCTTTTAAAGGAGAAGATTTAATAAGTATTTCAACAGGAATAAGAAATTGCAACGGACTTGTTGACAGCTTTCACGCAAGATGGAAATGCAAATAAAAAGTTGATTAAAGAAAGATTGTCAGGAGAACATTCCATGGTAGACATTTTCAGTCCTATAAATAAGTTAAAGCTTTTCATGATTTGACTCAACCTCAAAAAGCTTCTGTTCCTAGTTTGTACATAAAACATGCAAACTGACAGTTGTTTAAAAATGATCTTCAACCCATTGCATTATGTTATACCGACCATTATAAGAAAACTAAAATTGCCGTGACACTAAGCTGTAGAAGACAAGGCCCCACTATTAGATAATTTTATTATTCACTAGCGTATAGCTAGGATTCTACATATTAAATATAAAAACGACGAGTATGCGTTCTTTTTCAAAATTTATGTACGAGAAGTTTGCCTCCTCACGCTGAATCAAACATTAAACAAAAACATTAAAACTATAACTTTGATTGACCATATCGTCGTTATCAACCTCTTCATCACAATCTATATTATAGGACCTCTCCATAAACTAACCAATGATAAAGTACTGAAACACCTTCCTTGCTTTTATCTAAGTAAATACTGTTTTTTATAACCATAAGTTGCTACTTCCCTTGGTCTTTTGGGAAGAAAACGACTTGAACTTCACACGATTACGTTGTAACTACGGCTTATGATAAACGTAACGGTCTTTAACTTAGATTTGCAAGTACAATAGTTCCTTGGAAGTATAAAAATGTAAAATATAATCATTTGCACTAAAAAAACAGTAAATAAATTTTAGATTGCCCTAATTGTCCGTATACAGACGCGGGAAGTAATTTAACTCCGCATATTCGAGTCCGAATACGGACAAATAGTGAGTTCGTGTTTTATAAATACGGGTCCGACAAACTCCATAAATGAGTGCGAATACGGATTGAAACGTATTATTTATAGTACGTATTTTGGGGTGTTATACTCAGTGTATAATTGGAAGATATGGCATCTTTTCAAAACGTTTCTTATAGTTTTAGTATTTTTATAGTTTCTTTAAAAAACGTACTTCCATAAATTTTCCAAGATCATATCTTTTCCCGACACCTTTTAACTCTATTCACATCGTGTATGTTGGCAGGTGTTAAACCGTGTTGCACTTAGTCAATTTATGCAATTTTGGCATGAACTATATATGAATCAGTATGAGCAAAAAGCTATAAAAAGTCCGCATAAACATCTTCTCCCAGGCCAAAAACGACAAAAATTATTACAATTATTATTAACATGAAATTTTCTAATAAAAGTCTAAAACATTAAGAAAAATAATTTTTTGTAGTAGGGGAAGTAGTGGACATGATTGTAGTAGGGGAAGTAGTGGACATGATTGTAGTAGGGGAAGTAGTGGACATGATTGTAGTAGGGAAAATAGTGGACATGATTGTAGCAGGGGAAGTAGTGGACATGATTGTAGTAGGGGTAGTAGTGGACATATTTGTAGTAGGGGAAGTAGTGGACATAATTGTAGTAGGGGAAGTAGTGGACATGATTGTAGTAGGGAAAATAGTGGATATGATTGTAGCAGGGGAAGTAGTGGACATGATTGTAGTAGGGGAAGTAGTGGACATGATTGTGGTAGGGGAAGTAGTGCACATGATGGTAGTAGGGGAAGTAGTGGACATGGTTGTGGTTTTAATGGTAAAAGCATGAAATTTTGCATAGTTGTTCCTCAAAATATTATAAACTATTTCAACTATGGAGCCCAACGATAAAAATCCATAATGTTTAACAAATTCTTAGCATGCTTTTGAGGCTGAATGCACCGTTGTCCACTTCCGGTTTCCACATACCATCTCCCTTTATCCATCTCCAATCCGCAGAGGAAGTCAAATATTGTACATGAGGTAGTAGTTTACGCCAAACATACGCTCCCTGGTATATTGCTCTTTATAGGTGCAAGTATATGACATTTTTTGTAGGAGGAATTAACTCAATTGATCTTCCCTTTCTAGTGAATAGCATTGTTTACTGAAATTTTAGAACTTCCTCGACCATATATCAAGATGACATATCTCTCCACAGTTGGCATGATGGATGTAACTTGTTCTTCTTGTGGACAACAACAAATACTTTATAGAGAATCGGTAAGTTCTGTTTTTTCTATGTCCGTACAAACTGTTCGTGAAAAAAAACCCGTGTTAAAGTACACAACAAAATATTAAGATAAGCTAGCTTATATATTTATCTACTGGGGTAAGGCTATTGGGCGGGAGTCACTCCTATAGCTAAGGCTGGACAAGGGAGTGACTCTGTACTCAAATATAAAATCTCAAAAAAAGAAAAAAAAAATGTCTGGAGAAACAACATGTTATTTAGATAATTCTGTTAAATCTGTTAACAAATGATATTGCGAATAAGTCTGGTAAATTGAATTTGAAATTTGAATTTTTGTATTTAGTAATAAAAGCCTGATGAATGCTGGTGAGTAGTTTATTCCGTTTAGTGGTATATTAATATTTTATTGAAAACCTTTCATATTTATAGCTTTTAAATGCGAGTGTTATTAATTTCCTGTTTTTAGTAGTACACGTAAAGCACAAGTGAGTATCTTTACTTTGAATGAAGAAGTTAGAAATTGAGGTAGGTAAGTTAAGGGACAACGAATCATAGAAAAATAAGAGATTAGAAATTTGAAACATATTAAGAAATAAAAGAATCTCCAATCTAAGAAACAAATCATACACATCAGAGCGGAAAGAAATGATATTTAATATAATTAGATGGGTATAAACATTTACCATTTAAATTAATGTTAATTTTATAGTTTACTGGGTTCCGGGATTACGAACTATAGCAAATTCTGTTTTACTTACATTAAGAAATAGGCAATTAGCATTTAGCCAGTTAGTAACACCTTCCAGTTCATAATTTTTTTTTTTTTTTAGAGTTTTCAATGACATGTTAATATATAAAAGGTTTGTGTCATTAGCAAAGTGGTGAACCAAAGAATTTGTAACTGAGGTGTTGAGATCATTAATGTATATTAAAAATAAAAGAGGAAAAAGAACCTTGCGGTACCCTGCAGTTGATATCCTTAAGTAAAGATCGAAAAGTATTTATAGAAACAAATTGTTTGCGATTTGAAAGAGACAATATGAACCAATCTTTAGTAATACCACGATACCATAATATTCAAGCTTGGAAACAAGGGTTTCATGGTCCACCGTATCAAATGCTTTTTATAGGTTTATAAAAATTCCATACGCAAAATGACTGGTATCATCTTTTATAAAACATGAAGGTAAAGATCTCGTGTTGTTTTTTAATTGAATGTTTCTTTATTCCTTTCCAGGTTCTTCTAAGATTTTTTATATTATCAGAAAATTGTTTGCTAAAATTGTTTTTGTTTGCTTTTTGTAATCAGCGTGGTTATCAAGTTCCTGTAGATTTTAAAACGAGCATATAAAAACTGTTTTCTTTTTTTATCTTTGGCTCTTAAAAATCTGTTACGCAAATTTCATCGTTTTTTTAAATATTTTAAAATACCCTTTGAAACCCATGGTTTAACTTTGAAACCCATGGTTTAACTTTGAAACCCATGGTTTAACTTTGAAACCCATGGTTTAACTTTGAAACCCATGGTTTAACTTTAAGTTTAAACTTCTTTTTACTCATTTTTTTTTAGCTGAGCATGTTTATCGAACAAGCTATTAAAATTCTAATAAAACGAGTTAAAACCACCATTAGTGTCGTTTTGTTGAAGGTAAATTATATTAGGCCAATCTGTTATGTAAAAATCTTCACATAGAGAAGCTTTATCATAATTTTCTGTATTTCTCCGATAAAGATTGAGATTTCGAGAAATAAATTTTTTGTTGAAATTTAACATTATTAACATTTCAAGTAAGTGGTCTGACACTGTTGAAGTTTCCAGAAGTAATATTTATATTAGTCGAATCAGAAAATACATTGCCAATTAAAGTTCTAGATTGGTCCGTTACTCTCGTTGGAAGGGTTATATATGGAAGAAGATTGTAGGAAGAAACTATGTGAAGAAATTCTGATGTTTTTTTGTCTGTATTATATTTAACTAGGTCGATATTAAAATCTTCTAAATTAAATAAAGTTTTCTTTTCTTTTGAGTTCTTTTGAAGAATGTGAGTAATCAAATCAATAAACTCATTTATTGACATACATGGCGATAAATGCAGCCCACAATAAATTTACGTGGAATGATAATTTCAACAAAATCTGACTCTAAAAAAGTGGATTTAAAAATTAATAAATCACTTCTAAGCTTATAATTGAATTTATTTGAAATATACGTAAGAACACCTCCACGCGATGATTCGTTTGGAAAGTGTTCAAAACTGTATCCTTAAATTGATATTGGAAATGAAATGCAATGTTGTTTTTTAATTCTCGTTTCAGTCAAACTTAATATATCAAAATTAAAATTATGTAAATTGAGCATTGTAGAAAACTCATCGAAATATAGATTTAGAAAGAAATATTCATATGAAGTATTGAAAGTGAATGGCTGTTAAAGTCTTCAATGCTGAGGTATTTAAAATTTGTAAGGTTTGAGATTATAAAGTTTATCTTTTTCGGCTGAAGGAAAAAGTTTTAAGTTGGATGGAAGTTCACTGACAAAGTTATTATTGGAAAAGAGAAATTTTAATTCTTGATCATTGACAACACTGAAAGGAAATAGATTATCGGTAAAGATAATACAAAACCTTATAAGACTAGATTGGAGTAATTTATAGTGTAAATCATTAAATTTGTTACATTTTTTGTGGACCCATAATTTGCAGTTGTTACATTGAAGGTCTTGACCTGAACTTGTTGCTTTCATGCACACAGAGCATTCTTTAAAACACATGCTAACTTTAAAAAAGTCGTTTTTGAGATAATTACAGACTTGCAATCATGAGCATATTAAAGCATTTTTTAAATTACTTAAGGATAATTTAAAAGTTAGAATCGTTACAAGAAGATATTGTCAGATTAAATGTCATATAAGTAATGACCGATTAACCAATAAAACAAATTTAATTAGTTATTTAAGATGTCCCTCGGGAGTTAATAAACTATTTTGTAATTCTAGCTTAATGGAGAATTGATTTAATTTAAATAATTAGGGCGTAATAATAGACGATTTCTCAGTTAACAAGAAATAATTTATACGTAAGGGATTTGAGGGTGTCAGAAGAATAAAAAACCAGTGGAACATGCATCATTTAGCAAATTTCGTTCAGATTTTTCATTAAGTAAAAACGCTAGAATAAATTATATTTGAACATTATATATGCCCCTCCTCTATATTTATATATAGCGTTTAAGTATAATTGTAACAAGAAAAAATTCCACAAAAGATTAACTCACAATGTCAGTATGTACGTAACCACTATTATAAATTTATATTAATAATTTATTTATACTATAAATACATAATTAATTCTTCAAAAGACTCTACGAATAAAGTGTGTGGATATTATATGAATAAATTAATATAAAGTAATTCTAGTTGAAACAAAGAAAAATTTACTACCATTATCTTTATTGTTTGCTTATGATAAATTTTAAACATCGCATTTTATTGAATTCTTGTAAAGATTGGAAGTAAAAAAAGTTCTGTTATTAATAGGAAGAAGAGTATCGATTCATACATGTTAAAATAATTTTTTTTTCTAATAATAAAATTATCGAAGCTATTTTGTAATATTTTATACTATTGTCTATGATCGATTTATGTGACTTTTTTCACGTGCTTCGCCTTCAGAGTTTTTTATAAACAAACTTGAAAGCTCCGGGTGAATCCCAGAATACATTATTCCTTGTTAACTGCGAAATCCTCTTTACTGCTATAGGAAATATTAGCAACCAAATATTTGTATATATAATAAAGTAGATATGAAAAATGAAAAATTCGTTTCTTTCGATTTATTAGTGAATTCATAAAAGGTTTGCAAATGTATTATCAAGGTCGGAGATATGGGTAATCTCCAATACTACGCAATCCATCCATTCACCTCAGTCAGTCTTTCTACCATCAAGTTTAATATTTAAATTTCCATTCAGAGTATAAAACGCATGGATACGTGAAGCATTATACAAAGAATTATACATACCGAGGAGTACTCGATAAGTAACATAACGATTCATTAACATACAATTACGCTCGATAGACAAAACCTTCTTTGGCGCAGTGGTCTAAGGAGCCGAACTACGGAGACCGTAGTGAAAAGATATGTGGTTCGAGCCCACTTGATGACTGCGTTTACGGTGTAACCACCATCTAATTTCGGGCGGCATACTATAGCAGGATTTAGATGGTGTATGTCTGTTCTCGTCCTGTGTCCCAAATTCGTAGTATATGTATCTATATAAAAAAAAAATATATATATATATAGTCTGGGGCTTATTAGCTTAACATATACTGGAATACTGAGAGGGTTTTTATGGCTTTAACATGTTATTAGGGTCTTTAGGAATATGTCCAGACATGTTGCTGCCACTTTGCATACCTTCGGAAAATTGGGATTTTTTTTAAAAATACATAATGCCGTCATTCAGATATAGTAAAAAAAAATATTTTCAAAAATAGACCTATTAAGAATTATATAGAAAAGTAATTTTATGCTGATTAATGTTTATTCAAAGACCTTGGTCTAAAAATGTTTTGTTTAAAATATATTAGGATATCTAGAAATCCAAAATGGGAGCGTTTTTCATTGGAATATATATCTATATCTCTAAATATAGGCATGTAATATATCATTGGAAAGATAATTTAATGCTGATTAATATTTCATAAAAGACTATGATCTGAAATTTCTTGGTTTGTGACATATGTTTTTCAATGCAACTGAGGGTGATTGTTTTTTTTTTATTTTCATGTAATAATAATATTAATTTATTGTCGATATAAATTTCCACGTGCATTTATTATAGAATACTTATCTTTTAAATGTTTTGTTGATTTTCAAATATAATTAACAGCATAAAATGTGAGTGAAAGCAGTGATATTGATTTAGTTAAATTAAACTATATATGTTGTCAGACACACATGTGATTTTTGTTTCGATAACAAAAGACGACAAATGGATAACAAATGTATATTTCGCGAAATTATTAATTCATGTTCAATTGACCAAGATTATTCTGAAAACGAACTAAAAGAGACAAAATAGGTTCAATTCTAAAATTGATGGTTTTAGAACACCATTCAAACTGTTACTTACCAAGTACATCAACATATTATGAGTTACATAAAACGGAAGTTAGAAGGTTGATGCAATTCAAGTTACTCAAAAAAAAAACAGGCAGATCATCTGCAACGTTGTTTGATTTACCAATTCAGTGTTTTCTATGTACTGAGAAATGTGGGGTAATGCTATATAAGAAACTCCTTGATCGTTGGACTACAAGCGTTTGTTTTATATAATATCGATAAACGGTATATATA
>JAUZNK010049433.1:0-16113 GCA_035046665.1 Euphysa ruthae
ATTTTACTTAAAATTTTAATTAAAAAAATTAAGAAAAAAAAAAAAAAAGAAAAAAAAAAAAAAGAAAAAAAAAAAAACCATAGACAGCAAGAGATGTTTATTTTGGCAATGTTTCTGGAGACAACTTCCTCCCGTCTTCAAGCAAACTAAAAATTAAATGTTAGCACCTATATAGGGTAGTAGGCAATAGTTTAAAACTAATTTGATAATTATGCAGACTTTAGAGGACGATTATGAACTAGAATAAAAAATACTATACTCAGTTATTTATGTTGCGGACTGTAGAGAGTGGTGTGTGTTTTCGTAAGGCAGGAATCCAGATTTCTGGAAGAGTTTATGAGATGCGGTTGATGATTGGGTTCATTTTTGGAGCGAATAGATTCTTTAATTTTATGCAAGATGAGTTGTGTTTCAACGATAGATTTGACAGATTTATTTTCCTTGTCGAAGGTATGATCTTTTTCCCAGCGATGTCGCAATATTATATTTTTAGTGTCTGCAGTTCCAAAGCCTACTTTCGAGTAAAAATTTTGAAGTAAAAATCAGAAGTGAAGTAAATAATAGAAACAGAATAGTTTTTATAGTATCATATTTATCTATTGTAAAATCACCAAAAATGTGAATTCGTATTATCTCATCGTATTAATAATGTTGAAAAAAATTTGAATTAGGGGATTTGCATATTGATATCAAATAGTATTAAAAATACAAACATAAATAAGTTTTTGAATGTAAAGCATTTCACACAAAGATAAATGGTATCTCAAATCGAAGTAATATTTTAATATATATATATTTGTTTGTTCAAAAGGTTATTCTCCCTTTGAATGACTTTTATTTGAAGAGGTGAATTCTTTATTGTTTTGTTCACTGAAAATTGCTTTCCACCAAATTTGTTGAATAAAAGTTCCTTCTTGGTAAAAGAGTCAGAATATTTTTCATCCTTTCCATTGCTAAAGAATTAGAGAGCTTTTTATGGTATGAGAGCAAGTGTCAATACCTCTTTAATTTTTACACTTATTTGAGCAAAATCATCCAAACAAAAATCATGTGCTAAACTCAAAAAAATATATAATGAAATTTAATGCTGTAATTATCAAGTGACAAATATGCTAAAGACATCAGGCAATGTTAGAAATTAAGAATAACAAAGTTGAAAAATAGGATATGGGGAAATAACAGATTGGATGAGGATTGAATTTGTATGAAATTTTCAGTTTGTATAAGGTGGGATGAAAAGTTGAAAAGAAAGGAGGTATGCATTTATAGTGATAAGCAGAGGTATGTTTTTTAACACTATGCTCATTAAATTTGCTACCTACTTTTTTCAGAAAAGTGACTCCGCATAAACCTCTCTCGAAATGTCCACGTCCTAACGTTGTAAGTTTTTCAAGCGTTGAAGAATTCCAAACTATGACGTGTGCCTAAAAAAGAAGATTTGATTTAAATGAATTCGGGGAAGAAAAAAACATAACTTTTAACTGAAGCATTTTATACCACATAGAAATAAAAGAATATAATGAGTTTGACAGTTTGAAATAACTTTTAATAAACAGTTTGAAATAACTTTAACATAACTTTTCGACAAACACAAGTAATTTAAAATTTTTTAAATATATACCAAACAACCCATGATGAGGCATGCCCTTAATATTTTCTATCAGGAAAAAATCACGATTTAAAATATTAATAATCTTCAAAACAAATGTAATGTTTAATTCCTTGTCAAGGCATTATTGTTAGAATTTCTTAATGGACATGGATTGAAGGGTGAAAATTAAAACAAATTTTTTAAATAGGTGGTAAAATTTTTTGATTTCTTTAATGTTTACAGGAGCTTAACGAAATACCAATATCTCGAGCAAAATATTATTTTAATTCCTTAAAACAATAAAAAAATAACCTACAAAATAATGGTTAAAAAAAATTTGTTACATTTCCAAAGTATTTATTTTTTTAAAACCATGTTAGAATGACGCTCAAGAGATAATAAAGTGTAAGATAAAAACATTTTTTTTTCAAGTTCAGCCAAAAGTTTATAATTAGATTTTATGCAAAACGTCTGCTTACGTATTAAATCCAAGAGATGTATTATGAGTCAGAATGAATTTACTGTAATAAAATTATTTCATGAACTGGGTACTTTTATTTCAACATTAAATAAATTTGCACCTGGAAAAAAGGTTACAATAATAGTAGTTCCAAAAATTGATAAAAGTGTGTGTATTTATTGAGAAGTCTATTTAAATCATATAATTAAATAAGTTACAGGAAATTTGGAAATTGAAAGGTTTATGATGATGCGTGTACATGAAATTATACTATTAGGACGTTTTTATATTCCTCAGCTCTTAGAATTAATGTAATAACTATATAATTCATAAATTAATGAAAGTGTGGATTGTAAATGTAAAAAATTAGGCATCTGTCAAGATAAATGATAGCAGAGTTAGACCATTTTGATAAAAATTTTCTATAAACTGGTGTCACGTAACTTACTTTCCCTTCTTCTCCATGTCCAGAACTTTGTCCACTTGCTATAAATACGCCATTATGATGAATAGCTAAACTAAACGTCCAATAAAAAATTATAACCAAAAGAAAAAAATATGTTTATGACCTTGCATAATTCTAAATCATCTCTCATTCTATTAGAATTGCGTCAAGTTATTTTCGTTTAAGACTAGTTCCTAAAAGCTGAAACGTTTTCTTGAATGATTACAGAAGAACCATTATTTTATGAAATTTGCAAAAATTACGGAAACTTAAAACAAATAATAAATCCACAAAATAAGGCATAAATTAAAACTATGTTGTTGTTTTGTTAATAAAATTTTGAATTTTTTATTTTAAGCTGAAAAACTTCAATAATAATAAATATGTTTTTTGAAAAACTGAAAAGAAACTGAAAGGTGATGCCTAAATTACATATTCCTAAGTTGATTTTAATAATAGCAAAGATTGATTTTTATCATTCGCACTATTAGCAATGAAACATACACTAAGAATCTATCATTATGACTATACATAGCGGATTCTGACATTAATATTACAGCATAAGTGAAGTCTTGAGTTAGGTTGGCTATCTGAGATATTCATAGCGGATGCCATTTAAAATCTTTTTGCAGAACATCGGAAATTTAATTGATTAGTTAAGTAAACCCTCTGGAAATTTTTTTATAAATTTAATGTTTACTTTGTAGGTAGATAAAAAACTGAATCATTAGCCGAACATGACTAAACTGGCGGATACATAAATATATTTAAATAGCTGTTTTGAATATATTCACGATTACCATTTAACATCATCAGTGTGATGAATGAAATGCCTTTGTTGATGCTTTTCCTTGCAATACAACACTATGACACCAGCCATGTTGTAAACAAATTCACCACTGGGTAACAATAACAGATTATCATGAGAATCTTTGCCTTGGTAACCATGACTACAAATTTATTCAAAGAAAATAATCATCTCTGAAAAATTAGAAAAAAAGCCATCCATACACATCCTGCCAGTTCTCAAAAGCTTCATTTAATATTTACTTATAAATTATGAGAAAGTGTCATCTCTAGTGTGAGTAATATAATATATAAAACAAAACATTATTTGAGATTAACCTCACAGCATATTTTCTCAACTCCTAGCGAGAGTATAAACTTCAAATCTAGTTCAGCTGCTTATAAACGAGTTTCTTATAAAAAAAAAATTGCATATCTCTCATAAAGATTTGTTGGCAAGGGTATTTTTCACCAAGTAAATGCTAAATACTTTCATCTGGAAAAATTATTCGCTGGCAAAAAATTTTTGTTAAGTGCTAAAAATTTCATTACTTTGTGTTGGCAAAATTTTTATTGATTAGTATACCACCAGAACACCTCAACAAATCAAAAAAAAAAAAAAAAAATGTATCATTGATAATATCGTTTTATAGGCAATCATTGAGGAACACTGTAAATAACAATTGAAAAGATACACCCAATCCAGTTGCAGATTTTTACAGGGCAAAGAACCTGATAGCTTGTCTTCTTTAAAGTCTGTTGGAACATATAAAGTTTGTCCTCGACCTCGGATATAAAACTTGATCGAATCCTCTATTTAAAAAACAAGAAGTATTATAAATAAATTAAGCAGAAAAAGAAAATATCCCTTAATCAGAACAGGTTAATAAAGAATTGAATTGTAACATAAGTTTTCTGCAAAAGGAAAATCAATTGAAATTTTAAGCATAAAGTAAAAATACCTTTAAACTGTACTATTCCATTCACATCTTCACTCCTAAAATGTAGTATTAAAATGTAATATTAATATCTGCTGGTGAAAAGCAAGAATAAATTTTCTCATGTTTTCTACAAATATTATTTGCCTATAATATATTGTTATGCAAGAGTGAATGTTAAGCAAGAAAAAGTTCGCAGACCTAATAAATATAGACTATAATTCTGTAAAAAATACTTTCTTTCTTTTTTTTAATACGCTATGGCTGAATCAATCTCTCTATGTTTTTGTGTGTGATGTATAACGGGACCACAATGGAAATATTGTTGTGACAGACAATTTTTCTGCCTATCCAAGCCACCATTTGTTTTTTTTGTTGTCTCAATATTTATACTTGTTGTTATTTTTTGTCGTCTATTATCTTGTCTTGTAACATTCATTAACTTTATTTGTGGCAAAATAAATACTTACTTACTGAACTAATATTTTTCAAGAGGAATACGAACCTGTGCATTAAGATTTTAGTGTGCTCATGTTTTGTATTTATTAACAGCTTTATTTTTACTTACAGATGTTATCTTTTCTTAAAATATGACTTATTCCATTGTTTCATATTACTTGGCTTTTAATTTTTCATAAGAAACAGTAAAGAATGTAATCTTTAGGCAACCCAAAAATGCATAATTTTTTGCAAGTGGCAGCGACAATTTAATCATGCAAACGTCACACAGAATTACTGATGACCATGCCAATCTGCATCTATATTGCAACAAAAGATGAGGATGAAGTCAGTGATTGTTCAATGGAAATTTTATCTATAACTGACGACGCTCCATGAAGAGTTGTTTTTAAAAGTGATTGTGGCCATCCGTAAAATCTAAACAAAACTCTTAATGGTTTTCCATTGCCAGCAAAGAGCTAGGAGTGACCAAAAAACTCTGTCAACAGAGCAGTGGCAGTCTTTTTTAGACATTTTATCAGAGTTTAATCAAAAATGACAAAAACTTTGGTCCGTTTAATCACAAACCGAGATTGAGCAGAAGCTAATACAAAATGTAACAAAGAAGAATTATTCCATTATTGCTACTTGAAACTTTATATATAGCTGGGATCAGAAAGCTTTAAAGCTTAACCAGGTTTTATTTAACCAAAAAAAATTGGTTAAAAACACTTTATTGACTGCAAAACTGTAGAGAGAGCAAAAGTTTTCATAATTTTAAATAACTCCACATTTGTAAAAAAAATGGAGATAAATGAAAAGATAGGAAAATCAATATTATTGATTCTGAAAAAGAAACTTACTGAAAAACCATCATTAACGTATTACACAAGATTGAGTGATTAAATACATAACTTTCTTGTGACAAGCTTATTTCTAATGGATATGTAACGTATTACACAAGATTGAGTGATTAAATACATAAATTTCTTTTTATATTTTATATTTTATACTTCATGTTGTTAGAAATGTGTTTCAACTACAATTTTAATAAAGTTCTGTATTCTGGTAGGTTGCTAACTCTGTTTTACAAATTTAGATAACTTTTGACCAAAATAACTGTCAAACAGGTTCATGCTGATATAGGCGCAAGTCACATTCAATTCTGCTCTTAGGTTATAAGCAAAACAAAAATTGGACATATTAAAGAACAAAAAATGAGTGGTATATTTTAACTTTTATTAAAGAACGCCTCAATTAAGCAATTGTTTTTAATACTGCAGTTGTACATGTGAATTGGAAACTTACACGATGACTCTCCAGTTCTACTTTCTGATATATGTTGATTCATTCTTATTTTAAAACCCCGACCATGTTTAGCATCACCAATTGTTTTCCCTATATAAGTTTTTTTGCACATGTTACATGCTAAAAAGTAAATAACATTAACTAAATGACACATGATCATACTTCTAATATGCCATGTTTTATTGTTAGATAATTTAAATTCATTTCTTTTTGTCGTACTGTCAGGTTTATTATTCTTGTTCAATAATCGGAGTGAATTTGGTGATTGACGTTGTGATAAAATAATGCCACAATCTTTGAAAATTTTGCAGGTTCAATATCATTAGTTGTTTCGTGTTTACACTTCATATTGTTTACAGTGAAATTATGATTGGTGATAGAATTATAATTTGTTACAAACGGGATATTATTATTAGAATTTTGTGGTGCTGGAGCAGGACCTTGATGTTTTGCATTGGAAAAGGCTTTAGATATCATATGTTGAGGATACTTAAATTCTTCGAGCCATAGTCGTAGTTCGCGAAGACGATGTTTTATTTGTTTTTCATTTGTAACAAATATCATAATACGTTTTGCTAAGTTGTATGGTATGTTGTTTTTGCAATGTACTTGTCTTCTTTTACTTAGAAAAATGCAAAACATGTCAAATTGATAATTTGACATCTTATTTAAAATTTCATAAATTTAGTTTAAATGTAAAACATCGTTATAGTAAGTTATTCACGTATTTAATGGCATAATTAAAATAACGGTATTTTGGCATATCTTCATTTTAAGTAATATTTATTGATTTATAATTTTTTTTCTTTATTTCTTTAAATTCCTATTTCAATACCTTTTACTCTTTAAAGAGGGGGAATTTTAAATCAATAATAAAAGAAAACTTTTCAAAAAGCTTCCTTAGCTATGCTCTTTCTTTTTAAAAATGATAAAAGATGAGAACGTACTTTTATAAACAACAAGTTTTACAAAGCATATATTAACTGTCTAAAAAGCAAAAATTTTGTAGCAAAGTTTGTGAAATAAAAGAAAAAAAAGCTATTTCAAGAATAGATAATTTTGGAAAGTGAAATAAATATACATCTGGATATTAAACTAATTGACTTCCTTAGGTGTACAAAAGCATGTACTTACGAGGAACTAGAAATTCTTCTTTTCTGTACCCCTTTGCGTTTTCTAAACGGAAAATAAAATCTTTGTGTCAATATTTCTAAAATATAATAGCTCTTAAACAAATAAGCTTTCAACTAAATACTTGTAATTATTAGTACTGCATTTTATAGTAGTACCATAACCATAACGAAAAAAAATCTTTTAAGACCTTACAAGGAATAGTAGTAGGTAGTAGTAGGTAGGTAGTAGTAGGTAGTGGTAGGTAGTGGTAGGTAGTGGTAGGTAGTAGTAGGTAATGGTAGTAGGTAGTAGTAGTAGGTAATAATAGTAGGTAGTAATAGTAGGTAGTAATAGTGGTAGTAGTAGTAGGTAGTAGTAGTAGTAGGTAACAGCGGTGGTAGTAGTAGTAGGTAGTAGTAATAGTGGTAGTAGGAAGCAGCAGCAGTAGCAGTAGTAGTCGTAATTTATTTTATAACAACCGCTACAATTTCATAGTGTTAAATTAAGTATTTAAAGAAACTAGAGATTTATTCTACAGATGAATTGATAAATAATTGAATACTTTTGAGTATTACAAAATATTATAAAATGGAACATATAGTTTACCTTTATCATAGTAACAAGTTATATAATTATGATTAAACTGGTATCTCTAAAAAAATCTGAAATAGAAGATGGAAGATTGTTATTTGAAGAATCAAAACCCAATGTACTATAACCCTGAGATCAAGGTTTACTTTCCTACAAAGGGGATTTAATTTGTTGATGTGTAATAAACTAGTGTCGTCAGCAAAATAACAAACAGATGAAAATTTAGTACTTATTCAAATAGTTTATATATTATTTAAAATAACATAGAACCAAGGACTGAGCCTTGGGGGACACTACAAATTACAGTTTTATGAGAAGATTCATACCCGTTTATAGAGACACACTGTTAACGATCAGATAAAAAAAATCTTTTGGAATTCCACAAACACCATAATATTCCAATTTATAATTAAAATATTGTGATCCACAGTATCACACACTTTCTGTAGATCAATAAAAACATCACAAACAAAATTACCACCATCAAGAGCAATTCTTATTTGTTCTGTTAAATACCATAATGCAACTCATTATTCAATTATTTTTAATTATGTTTGTTCACAGTGGAATTCTAATCAGAACAAAGCTACAAAGATCAAACTTCAAATAGGTCAAAATAAGTATAATATGTTTTGCCTTATATTAGGAAATAGAGATCACATAGAATCTGTGGAATTTAAGAAGATAAAACAGCTGACTATAACCGATCGTTTAAGACATTGCATGACTTTCTACTTTTAAATTTTTTTACAGGACAATGACAAATTTTCATGTCTGATAGTCTTAAACTAAATGACTAACACCGGGTTAGGACACTTGTTATATTTTATCATAAATGTTTATTTTCTTACGCGAGGATTATTTTTGGTTTTTCTTTGTCTTTGCTAACAACCTCAGTGCCATTTTCTGCTTTATTTTCTGGTGAGTTTTTTGTCCTAGTTTTTGAATCTGATTTCGTATCAAAGATGGACGGACAGCTAGATTTCTTCTTGATTGAACTTGGAGGTTTCGCTGTTTTGTGATTGCCAACTATTGGAGTTTTTGAAATAGAAATTGAAACATTCTAAGAGAACAGATTTATCATTAGATTAATATATTGCCTTATGTCTTTGACAATCATTACATTACATCCATCCACACTACTATGTAATTTACCTCCAACCACGCAAGCATAGGAGGATAGAGAAAGATTTTTAAGAAAAATTTCTACTTTTGTGGCAATTTAAGTTGCAAAATTCTAATCCTTTTGGCGATTTATAGCAATAAATGTTGTAAAATAATTTTACTAGAAAATTCTCAAAAAAAACTCAGTGAAAATATATAAGCATTTTTGTATGTTTGGAATAAATTTGAGCCCTAATAAAATTACAAATTTTCTGAGAGTGCGGCAAACTCATCCCCTTTAATATATTTGAGATTAATAGATATTCTTTTATCTTTAGATCTTAGTGAATTTAGAATTTTAGTGACGAAATAGATATAAATTATTATAATATAGTATAAATATTATATAAATTTTTTATCAAGCAAATTGCCATTAAACAAAACAAATCATTTTCAACAGTAGCACTTAGTACTTAGTACTTAGAGATGATTTGCAGCATTTATTTTTTTGAGTAAATACTGTAAACAGTCCAACAATAGAAAGCCCAAGTGTCTGGTAGATCACTGGTACAGAATTATCCCATAGAACATGTGTATTAGCATTGAGCTATAACTTTTAACCCAGGTGGCACTTTAAAAATCGTTGATATTTTTTACAAATTTTATAAAATCCATTACAAAAATACTAAAACAAAACAAAGAAATTTATCCTATACATATAATTTGGATGAGATAATTGGAAAGCAACTAAAATAAAGAAAAAAAAAAAGTTGAAGAATACCAAGTTAATTTTGTATAGCTGATTTTTGTGTATTTAAGCAAATAGAGATGGTGTTAAATGTTTGATGTAGATATTTCAGTCATACAAACGCAAAGAGTTGCTGACAGGTAATGGTAAATAGAATATTAAAGCTACTAAATAGTTACCCCATTCAATGAATTTCTTCGCAGTAACTCTGTCTTTTGTGATACAGCATCTTTTGAATGTATTCCTTTAGAAAAAAATAATCATTTTACACAATTAAATATTTTATACCAAACTTTATGAAGGAACATTTTTTACCAATTTTAAAATAAAATTCTAAATGATTTAAACCAATAATAAAAAATCATGATACTTATTTTGTAATAAAGATTCTGTTTGGAAAAGTCTAATTTAAATCCATTTTTATTAACAAAGATAACCAAGAACTTTTTGTATTTGTCTCTATTAATTTGAAGTTTTATTTTATTTTAGATTATTATTTCTAAAAATGAGCAAGTATAACTTGTTTCAAGTCAAATTTATTGTTCATCTTAGGCAACAAGATATAAGAAAATTCAAAATTATTATTACCGTGTTTTTTCTATAACTACTATACAATACATGTCATCTCAATTAAATACTTTTAATTTGAATTTGAACAAAAAAAACTGATTTGACTGTCACTGTTTCCTCTTCTGAATATTTGGTTGTTTCCTATTTTTAGTTTTTCCCCTTATTGCTTTTAAAGCTGAAAACCTATAGAACATATAACCATAAAAACAAATTCTACTAATATTTGATGACTATATATCATTTGGTGGTCTTTTGTCATTTAATATCGTGAAAATACTTAATAACTATCAAGGATAGCCAAAATTTTTTAACAATTTAATAAGAAATTTCCTTGATGTGATATCAATTGTATAATTGTATAATAATTCTTTTTGCTTTTTTTGGTATATGGTGTATGGACTGAAAATAATGGTTTGAGCTTTCTTTTGGCTTCTATTTCATTGATAGGATAGAGAATTTTTATATTAACTTAACGAATAAAAAGATGATTTTTGCATATATGTAATAACATTTTATGTATACTTTAATCAATGCAAAGCACCATCTAAAAAATATCAGTGGCTCGAAAGTCTTTTAAGATTTCGACTGAGTCTAGTGGTTGTAAATACAATATAAACACAGCTATTTAATCAACTATCATGAGTAGAAGATCAATTATACTTATGGTAAACCAGACACAAAAACACTATTTTCAGTAAATAAAAATTTATAAAAAAACATTCAGTAGCAGCCCTTAGAATTAGGAAAAATCATTGGCAGCTAAAAGTTGCCACGGGTGGTGATGGATATAAAACATAAATTATAGATGAACACTTATTCTGACCAAAATTATTCATTTTAAAGCTAGCCATTTTTAGCTGTTTTTTTTTCAGCAGGTTTATTTCTAGCCAAGGAATAAAACAAATTTAATTTTGATCTAGAATCTTGATTAACACATTAAACATGTTACATAATGTTTATACATTCTTGTTGTATTGCAATGAATTGAAATAGTGTATTTTGACATTAAATTTGAAAAAAAAGAAGGTATTGTAGGTGGAAAAACCTACATTTTTTGAAATGAAATTGAGTTTTACAACATATAACATTGTTAAAGGCTTCGATTACTATATTTCTAGGCTTGGTACTCTTTTTCTTGTTGATATTGTAAAGCTAAAAATCAGGAGTTATTTGATGTATCGTTGTGTTGTGACTTTGAAAAAATTCTTTTTCAGAGACAAAGTAGAACTTGCTGCTGAGACAAGTATACAGCATCTCATAGAATTAAAATCATATCCTTTTTTAATCATTTGGAATTTGTGGTTTAAAAAAGGAAACATCATGATTTTTTAAGCTGCTAGACAAGCATTTGAATTCACAGCTGAAGCATAATCAAAATCTTTAGTCAATATTTTTGTATTCATCTATTGTCATATTCGACACCACACTTTCAAATATTGTATGAAAAAAAAAATCAAAAGCCCTAACGGTTTTAAGTATTTCCATCTCAATGTCCAATTTATAGTCCTAAATACTTTATAGTTAATAACCTTAAAGGATGTTTTTTTCAGAATGTTTTTCTTTTGGTTATAATTTTTCTACAGTAAAGTAATTTAACTCCTTTTAACTTGATTTTTTAAGGATAGAACTATCTTCAAAAGATGGATGTTTTTTATAAAGGAATTTTTATTCTTGACAACATACCCTATTTTAACTACAAAAACACCTTCCATAATTTGCTTACTAACCATCACCAATGGAATAAAATCTTTTATTAAAATGATACTTCTAGTAAAGATAATCATTCCACCAAAAATTTAATAAAAGTTATCAGTTCTCCATACTTTCACTTGGTAGCAAGCTCTCATTGTATGGTGTGGTAGAATTTTTTTACATGGAGGGAGACTTTATAGTTTATTTTCCCCTGCTTTTTGCAATACATTTTGCACCTAAATTCATTAACATTGTGGCCTTGGCTACCATATAGCTCACACACAAAACTTTTGATTAATCCATGTTGAGTCTCATTAGGTTTCCAATCCAAAGCAAAAAGACTGAACATGCCAAGATATGTGTTATTCTTGAGGATAATTTTAAGTGCTTGGACCTTGCCTTTTCCATAAAACTAACTTATGCTGTCACATCCAGTAAAAACGTACAGACCAAGAATAACATCACATCTGTGTCCGGTGTAACAATTACGATGGAGTGGAATTTATCTTTATCTACATAATTTGCATAAAAGAACATTTTTGTATCAGGTTCCTCTTTGTTGTAGGTAAGATTAGTGACGTTAGTACTTGAATTATGTTATTCCTTTGCATAATGAAAAGTATGCTATAAATAATATCTTATCTTTAAGTTGATCTTCTTGAACATACCAAACTTTTAATCAAAATTTCTTGATATACAGCAAAAACAAATACCAATTCTTGATGCTGTTGCAGATTTAGCAGTGACAGATTTTAGTATTGCTTAGCAAATTCCCCAAAAGTATCAGCAGGTTTAATTTTATGTAATATTGTCTATTATCATCCATCTATTAATATTGCAGCTTCTTCTGGAATAACTCAATGTTCAAGTTCTTTCATCATAACAGATTTGTTCATTTTCGTAATTTCATCTAAAGGTCCAGCAAGTGATGAGGGAATTAGTCTTGAATGAAAAGAAGGTTTTAAAAGCTGACATATCTGGTGTAGTAGTAAAATGACTATGTGGAGGTGATAAATGACACTTATATCTGAGTATCAAACTTATTTCATTTTCAGTTTCTTTCAACTTCAAGATATCTATAAAAACATTGTTAAAACGTTAAAAACACCTGATTTTAAACACTCAATCTCAAAACTCAATTTAATTTCACTTTTAAAATTTAAGGCTCAACAAAAAACTTATCATAACCTCCTTCTTCGTCTTCTATATCGATGATTAGTTTGCTGTTTGGGTGAAAGAGTTTCAAAAACATTAAATCATAACAAATGAGTTACCAAGTACCTCCTAGTCGGCCTTCATTATACCTTCTTTCCCACTTTTACTCTTCACTATTTGTTCAAGTCATCCAATCTATTAGGACAAATCTGTGTGTTTGTAGTTTAAGTTGTTAGATACAAAAGTAGATCAGTGAAGTTATGGCAGCATTCAGCCCTTATTAGTGCATTTAGTACCCATCGATTTACAGCAGCTACATTTGTACTAAAAAGAGCCATTTTACTTAGCTGAACGCTGAATCTACCTGTCTCAAATTCTCGATAAACTCTAAGGTCACCTATACATACCAAATGATATCACAAGTAATTGTAATGATCATACGCAAATGTCCATGTGGAAATGGCTTTTGAAGTTCCAAAGAATTTCAGTCCTGGTTGAGTAAATTAAATCCAATACGCTACCAAAAAATAAATGTATGGTACAGTAACCTGAACTTTGTTAAAGAAGAGCCTTTTTCTTTTTAAGCATTGACAAAATTTACAAACTACTCTGAAAATGTTACGAAATCTGGAGTGCTAGTAATCGCATTATAGCTTTCATCTGATAAATCTGATTGCAGCTGTTCACATATAGCTGGAAGTTGCATTCAGTAATGTTCAAGTAATTTTTTGATAAGGAGCTTTTGTAATGACTCATAAAATATCTTATGAGAATAAATAGATTGGTCGTACATTTTCCTCGAAATTACTCCTTCTATCTAGTCTTGAGCAACAGCTGAACTGTACTAATAATAATCTTTGCATCGTTTCAAACTATTTCTTCTTTAGTTTAGTGATTTTTCATTTTCTTCATTTGTTCTAATCAGTTCATAAAGAATTTCACAATGTTAACTAAATGCACAACATAGAAACTAGAGGTAAATTAAACTTCTATCTCCATGTTTTCAAGTTTTCTTCATAAATTAATTTTTTTCGATTCTGATATGGTTTTTCCTTTAGCATTCAGTTTCTTGGACATGAAAGCAGTTAGATCATACAATTTTACGATTCTAGGTTTATCAATCAACATAAAAAAGTACAAGAGTTCTTGAAAAAATTCTTCTATTTATTGATATTGAGTAAAAAAATTTGTTTGTAGCAGAAGATTTATCTAGTCTTGTGTATTTTGCTTCGCTTGAAATCAAATCCTTGGATGTTAAACGAGTGTCTTTTTTCATTAAAGCGATTTTCTTTATTCTGTCATCAACTCTCTGCATATACAAATTTGTTAAAATCTCACATTTGCGCTTGTAGCACTTTTTTTGACTTTATGACAGAATACACATGTTGGTGGCAAAATATGAGAAAAATTTTTGTTTCTTTTACGTGGTTTTTTCGGCAATGGCTTTGGTATATTCTTTTTTTATTTCAACTTGATTACTTCCCCTGAAATAATAAAATAGCTCCCAGATAACAAAACTGATCAGTGAATTTCTTAAAAGTTGCATTTTAGTTTCCTAAATATATTTATTATTCTTCATTATTGTCAACTATGTCACCCACTTTGAATCTGACAGTTTTTCTAAGCCAATTGCTGGTGTTTTATTTTAGAATTGAATTTAAGTATTTCTATATTTAGATTGCTATCTATCATTGGCAAACATATATACTATCCGATGTGGATATGGAGTCTAGTAGTTATAATGTGGACCAATATTTGAATTAGGTATATTTGGTACTTTGAGTGGAGCATTTTGACTAAAACTGAAGTATTTTTTCAAAAAATTATTTTTTGAATAACATTTTTTGATCTTTATATGAATTTCTCAAATATTATGGAAATAGATCGAAAATTAGAAAAAGCTCTTTCACAATATATTTTTATGTAAAGATAAAGGTTTAATAATTAAGAGATAAAGCGCATGTCATGAGTTATAAAATTTTACGACGTTTCAATGACATCCCTCAAATTATTTAATTTTAATAACTGCAGGTTAAGATTTTTTTCAACAAATAGTTAAACTTAAACTAATTAGTATGTATATAGTTAAGGTTTTAAAGTAAAGGAAAATATTATTTCTGTGGTTTACATATATGTTTTAATTTTTGATGATCCCTTTTAGCTTTCTATAGGATTATGAAATTGGTTATTATTCATAAAAACAAATATAGCTCGAACATGCCATATTTAAAAATATCATTATCAAAAGAAAAATAGGAAATCGGCTTCTCAATACAGTAAAAATATTTCACCAAGGAAAATGGGATAGAAGGCAAACACTAACCATTTACAGATGATGTGCCATTGGATGCCTCCAGAAAGCTTAAACGATGTGTTGTATCTTTTAATACTTTTTTAGTTGATTCAATAGAGGAGTTTTTTTTTAATGTTAAATTAGAGTTATTAACATTTTTAGATTCAAACGAACTCAGTCTTTGCAAATTATCTGCCAACGCGCATTTAAGTAAATATATCTCAAGGTCTTGCTCTTTGCATTTCTTTTCGAGATCATCGAGGCGATGAACCACTGATGCTTTTTCTTCATCAATTAAATCTATTTGAAAAATATATTTATTTAATAAAAATTTCATAACAAAAAAGGGCTTATATAATGTAGGAAGTTTTCACTCAACCATTAAACATTTATGTGGTAATATATTGTGAATCGTCATTTTTAATAAATGAGGCAAAAACAATGTCATAAAATTTGGTGCTTTTATAATTTCTTTCATTCCAGTTACTTATTAAGAGATATAATAATATAAAAATATATTCTATCTCAAATGAATAAACAATGACTTGGTGTTTTACCCTAAAATACAAAATAATGTCAAGAATGCATGTAATGAGGAGTAAAACTTAATTCCTGAGATAAAGACCATCGTTTAGTTAACTAATTGAGTGCTGGGATCACAAACATATGAAAGGAAGTAGGGTTATGGGTTATACATGGCAAGGTTTCATGAAATTATTTTATAAGGAAGCATGCAAAGTATCATAACAACCATACCTTTATTAGTATATACAATAATAAACTGCATCTTGAAATATACAGAAATGTACAGAAACGAAACAAATATCTAAAGTACATTGTTACAGAATAAGTATATAATTCAAAAAAAAAAAATATATATA
>JAUZNK010049444.1:0-16111 GCA_035046665.1 Euphysa ruthae
TGTATGTATGTATATATGTATGTATGTATGTATGTATGTATGTATGTATGTATGTATGTATGTATGTATGTATGTAATGCAACATTTAAAAATTTGGCTAATTGGTGCATTTAAAAAGAAATCTTAAAAAAGAAAAGAAATGGAGGTCACGATCATCGATCACCTGTACCTCTCACATGCTGAGTGAGTGCTTTAAACTTAAGGTAATAGTGTTTTAGAGATTGCTCTAAGTACACCAGAACCAAACCGGTGGGCTCTTCTATAAAATTTAGTTTAAAATTATTTATAAATACCTAGGTATATCTGTTATATTGAAATATATATTTAAGCCTTAAATTTAAAATATATGAAAAGTGAATCAAAAATACATTTAGCAGCATCAGGTAATAGATTGGACGCACCCTGCTAACTAGAGATTTAATCTCAAGCACCATAATACGCCGTTTAAAATGTTGTAATGCGTTTCAATTTTTTATTTTTTATAGCAACATTGAAAATGAGTTTCAACATTGCAAAAGAATCTCGAAAGTTTCATATACTAGGCTCATTGCACCTATATAAATAAGGTCAGGGTTATTTATTTCTGTATCACAAACACTGCTATGTGCATGTTCTCCACGTCTAACTCTCTTCCTAGGAGAGTTGGGTAGGATTTTACCCAACTCTCTTAATACAGCTATCGTTAGATCAGTTCGTAATTTGGCAAATATATTTCTAATTAGCTGATTTTTTCGTTGATTTGGAGATAAAACAGGTGGAATGATGGAAGCTGGAATATTTTTATGGTGATCAATACTCAAACTAAAAATATAAAATACCAGATTTCCAAATATGACGTTGACACACCAACATACAAACAAATTCTTGACCATGTGTGTTCTCTATAGCTGCTTCACAATGTAAATAAAATTAACGACAAATTAAAATTGGATATTTTGTTAAAATCCAGGTATGAAGGTCTTTCCCTCAAGTTGTTTTTTAATATTTTGATGACAGTTAGCATAACAGCGACCAATGAAAATGTTTGATTAAAAATTTACAAAATACATGTAGGGTGCTGACACACGTTTTATTTAAAGTAACTAAAAGTAAGTATAAAATGTAGTCTAATGCTGTAAAACCTTGATAGAGAGTTAAACTTTAAGAAGGTTAGGAAGGTTTATCAGCCGTATTCGGTATTAAATAAAATAAAGTTTATAATTAATACGTAATGCGTAATACGTACGTACGTACGAACTTTATTATTTTAGGAAATCGCCTATAAAATGTGATTAACACGCTTTATCACCATGAACCTAAATTAAATAAAAATGTAATAGAAAGCTGTAAAACCTTAGTTGATTTTTATTTTTTACCTAGAGTTAAAGAACTAAATTTTTGGAAAGTCCATTCAGTTATGATCAACTTAAATAGAATTTACAATTATATTATTTTAGGAAGCCGAGGGATTTAGTGACAGTGAAGAATCTGATACGGACGAATTCTACAATATCAATGATAAAATCGAAGAAAGTGATATTGTTAAGGCAATTTCATATCAACATACTATTCTTGAAAAAGATTCTTTCCAACTACCAACTAGCAAATTTTTGGCCTGTGTGCGTTTGCTGCAGTCTCTCGCATTGATGGATTACCAATGTTTGAATAAAAAAGTTGTTTGGGTAGAAGATTCAACAGAGCATATCGGATATTGTCACCCTATGGACATAATTCACCATTTAATAAAAAGTGTTGATATTTCACAAAGAACAGAGATATATCAAAAATTAGCACTTTGCAAACTTGCAGTTCCAGTTATTTTTAAGTTTAATAAAGGTACATTTATGGATGTTTCTCTAAAACATGTTCAACTGTGGTGGAAAAATGAAAACGACCAAATAATTGAAGGAAATGCCATTGATGCTCCTTTACCAGTAATTTCAATGATGAGACTGGGTAAAATATCAAATAACTGCATTTCTAAAGCAATATTTGGAAATGAGTTATTAAACTTTAGAACCAATCCGAAACTTGGTAGCTGTGGGTTTTTCTCAAGAGATTCACTTAGCAGTAACAATAGCAGGAAGGTAGCAAGTGGTACTGTTGATGGGGTGTGGTATCAATGTAACTATAAAGAATCTGAAAATTCATTTTATAATTCATTTACTCTACTAAATTTGCGAGGTGATGGACTGCATGAAATGCAAGTCTCAGCAGCTCTTGCATCACGTTCAGACTTATTGTTTCTGTTCTGTGATGTTGAGATGTTTGAGTCTGACCAATATTTAACATTATTACAAAAAATTGGAGATAAAATAAAGAAGAACCAAATTGACCTAAATCTGATTGTATTAATGACTAGTGAAGAAGTTGTTCGATTAGTCAAGCAAATCCAAAATAAATTCACAGCTGTTGTAGAAAATGTTCAGTTTATACAATATTTTAAGAATTACAAAGAGAAAAATATTAAAATTAATGGCATAATGCAGAAGTTGCTAACTTTAAAGGTAAAATCAAAAAGTTTAAATGAAAGATTCAAGCACGAACCTTTGGAGTCGAATCAAGAAGTAACTATTAGTAGTTCAACAAAAGTCAGCCAGTATTTTCTCGATAAAATGGATGAAATAAAAGATGCTGAAGAAGAAAGAAGAGTGAAATTAAAGAAAGAAATTTTTCCTATGCAGTCAACTATCAAGGCTTATACACAGATTGTTCGAGAAGAACAAAAATCTCGTGTTAATAAAGAAAAAGAAAAACTTGAACAAAAAAAAATTGAAGATCGTAGGAAACAATATAACATGATCAAAAATGGACTCCCTTTCGCTATGTCGACATTTATCGACAATCTATTAAATAACCTTAATCTTGAGCAGCAGCTGTTTTATGTAAAGAGCATCCAAGAAAATTTAGATTGTTGGTGCTTAGAACACTTATCTAAAATACGAAACAAGTATGTCCGTGATTCCGAATTTTTAAACACTCTAATTAAGGATAGAATAAAATTAAGAGAAAAAAATGAAAAAGAAAGGAAGTTCATTTTAGAAAGAATCCCAAAGTTTCAGGAAAAGTGTCAAAATTTGAACAAAAAGTTTTTAGACATGTCCATTGGCATAGAGAATATATTCCGTGAAATAGGTCAAATTTGTCAGACTGTTTCAAATAACGAACACGATGAAGGATTACATGGCGAACTTAGCAGATGTTTAAAGCTTTTACCAGAGCTTGTCGCAAAACTACTTTTGAAAGGTGTAGCCATTGAAATAATAGATGGAGATGGATTCAGTGTACCCGTAGCTTGGTTAAAAATGGTTCTAAAAAATCTCAATTCAATTTTAAAAGAATTTATGGGTATAGAGCATGAACCGAAGATATTTGTTATAACTGTTTTAGGAACACAAAGCACTGGAAAATCTACATTATTGAACACGATGTTTGGCCTAAATTACCCTGTGAGCGCAGGTCGTTGTACAAAAGGAGCTTTTCTTCAATTAATTCCGTTGCATTTAAAAGATTGTCAGTACGATGCTATTTTCATTATTGATACAGAAGGATTGTCCGCTCCAGAGCACAAAAATGATACCACTCGTGATAATGAAATTGCCACATTTGTTCTTGGTATCTCTGACCTAGTTATAATAAACTTAAAGAATGAATTACCAAATGATATAGAAAACTTTTTACAAGTCAGCTTTTTTGCGTTAATAAAGATGAAAATGGTACAATTTAATATCAGCGTTTTATTTGTTCATAAAGACTGTGACCCATCTGCTAAGATTAAAAATATCAAAGCAAGAACTGAATTTTTAGAAGTAATGAATTCGGTCGTTGTTACAGCAGATAAATTAATTAATGAGACGTGTCAATTTACCTGTTTTCACGATATTGTTGATGTTTCCTTGCAAAATGATTTCTTTTATTTCCCTCAGTTCTTAGAAGGAGATGCCCCAATGGCTCCTCCAAGTAAAAACTACGGTGATGCATGTCGTAAACTCAGAGATCATATACTGGAGAAACTGATTAAACTAACTGAAGATGGTGTACCTGCACTTACAATAGTAGAGTTTAGCAAAAAATTAGAAACTGTGTGGGATGGAGTGCTTGGGGAGAATTTCGTTCTTAGTTTAATTAACAGCGCTGAGATAGAAATAAAATATAAGATTGATAAAAAATTAAGTGAATGGAAATCTAATCTCGAAAGTTCATTAAATGAAAAATTCGAGGAAAGTTACAGACAAATGGCAGCCTTATTTAAAAATATTTTGCCGGAAGAAGAGAACAACAACCAGTTTTTAAACGTGTTTTTAGATTTAGTGGAAAGCTTAAAAACTTCTTCTATTAAGATTAACGAGGAATTAAAAATAAAATTCGTGAAATTCATTAATAACAGAAAAGCAAACGTAAATTTGTATAAAAACTGGGAACAAAGATGCATCATTAGAATGGATGATGCTCGGAAATCCTACACAGAAAATTGTGTTCAACGCTTAGAAAAATGTTATTATCACCAGGTTGGAAGTATGAGCTGGCAGTCAGAGCTTTCGAAAAGCAAAAGCAATTTGGAGGGTTATGCTAGGGATGCTGCTAATAAGCTTCTTCAAGGTAATCAATCAGAGTTCACCGATGATGAATGTGAAAGAGAATTCAAAAAGTTATGGGAAATAATGAAAAACCAAATTTCGAAAAATATAAGAAACATGCCAGATTATAAACGAGTGTGTATTATATCAGCATTTAAGCAAGAAATTTTAATGAAGTATGGCGAAACGCCTAATTTTAGACAGCATTCTAAACGCTTTGGTACGAACTTAGATAATGAGTTTAGTAAAAATTGGATAGATCGATCGCAGTTAGAACTTTGTAAATCGCCCCTAAAGGTAACGCAAAATACATACAGTTACATAATCGGGAAATGGCGACAAAAAGCTGAACTTCTGGTTAGTTATGCCATATTTGATATAAAAAAAGACCTTTTACAACTCGTTGACGTCGGCGGCTATCAACAAATGAAGTTTCAAAAGAATAACTCGTTATTTGACTGTGAAACTCTAGTGAAGGAATATATTAATAAATCAATTGATATTCTCACAGAATTACACAAAGAATTTGAAAGTAATAAATTATTCAGACTAACTGATGAATTTAAAACTATATTTGCATTTTACGCAGCTCAGAATGCTATAGAAAATTTCAACACCGCGCAAGATTCTTTTTTGGAATTTAACAACATAGTGGTAAAAATAGAAATGGAGCGTGAAATTATAAAAAGTTTATTCACTTCGCTCCTAAAAAGGGAAAGCGAAATTGCAATTGCTTCTAAGCAGATTACCTTATTGCTCCAGGGCGCCATCAAAGATTCGGCAGTAGCGTCAATCCTAACCAATATGAATAGACTAATCTTGAAAAATATTCCTCTAAGTGTTCATGTTCATGGCCTTGTAATCCTTGATGTAATTGAAGCTGTATCTAATACCTTAACCGAGGAAAATGTGGCATTCCTTAAACGATATTTTGAATACCCGTTTCAGGTGTTTATTGAAAAGATATCAGAAGTTGTTAACGCAAGTCCAAATATTGACATTCCATTTCAATTTGAAATTAAATTCTTTGAAAAACTAAAAGAAATGAAAGATTTCTTAGAAAAATTAAACCCAAGCGAAGATAAAACTCTTTTAATATCAATCTGTGAAAGTGAGTTCATAAAAAAATTTGGTATTGGTAAAAGAGATTTCTTAAATATAAAGATGCCTCTTTTAGCTGAATCTAAACGCATCGAACTTGAAACCGAAATTTTTTCACAAATTTGCTTGCAGATTAATGATTTAAAAAAAATTAACTTTATCCTTAGTACATCAACACAAAATCGAATAAAAGAAACATTGGTGAGACAGGTTTGGGATCATTTATTTCAATGCGAAACGCTTTGCCCATTTTGTAGAGCACCATGTGACGAAACACATCTTGATGAGAAAAGTCAACACAGTTGCAAATGCCACCGACCACAAGGATTTGGTTTCAAATACTTGCTTAAATCAAAAGGTTTTTGCATTAACTTTTGTAACCAAGATATTTCATCTAAAAATCAGTTTTTCTCAGAAGAACTTGGCGAATGGTTTAAATATGAAGACTATAAATCAGCAGGTAAAATGTATTCAAGTTGGAATTTCCATAGCATCGCTAGTGATCATCAGCTTTACTGGAAGTACATCACTCATAAAGTCATGGAAAATCTGGAAAGGTTCTACCCCGAGTATAAGAAGACTAAGGTACGTGATTGGTCGAAAGTGACAAAAGCCGAAGCTGTTAAAATGGTTAAAAAAATATTTAAACTCAACGAAAATGGTCGCATTGTTGATGGAAAGCATGTTATATAAACATTCTCGAAGCATTTATTGAATGTTCATATTAATCATGCTTTACTTTATCGGTTTACGTCAAAAAATATTTTTGATAGAATACAATTTCGCCGAAAATTTTACGTAATCAAAACCAGCCAAACTTATATTATTAGTATAAAGTCTTATATATTTACCAACATAAGGCATTGCATAAGTATAACTACAATTTGTTTCCCAAAAAATATTTTTTTGAAGATATAAACACTTTTGACACCTTTTAATTTACAGGTTAGAGAGTTCCAAAGTTTAGGACGTCTGTAAGAGATAGAATGTTCTACTTGTTTACAGAAGTTTTTTGTGATTGGATATATACTTTTCTATTATGATCGCAAGTTAATATTGGAAATACTGAGTTTAAAAAATGGATCAAAACTTAGTGGGACTTGCTTTTTAGTAACTTTGAACATAATTTAGATTCTAATGTTCTAATGATTCTAAACTTCAGCTAGAAGCTTTCTATTTTGCTAAATAAAATATTTTTTTTGATTATAAATCACTAAGCTGCAGATCAAAATGATGTCCACACCTAAAATTCAATTGTCTTATGGACTTATCTCTATTAATATAATTTTCGTGTAGTTTTTTCATAGTTCAACTTTCATTTGAAAGAGTATTTCAGAAAGCTTTTTAAAACTTTTTAGTAAATTTTCTCATTTGATTTTCTTCTTAGCAAATCTTTTCTTTAATATAAATCTAACAAATATTTTCCTTTTAAATATAAATAAATATTAACTATAACATGAATTCATATTGCGCAAATCAACTCACTTGTAAAATTTTTGTCTGTAAATATCGATGCTTAAGGTATTATTCATTAATAAATGAATGGCGTGATTAATATTGCTAATTGGTGTTGCGGGGCGGTATTGCTGAGTAGTGGGAAGAGAAATTTTTAAGAAAATATTTGAACTCAAAAATAAATGAAAAATACACCCAAGTTATAAACAATCGAGGTGGGTGGATTGAATCATGGTGAATAGAAAGAATCGGTGTGGGTTGGATGAAAGGTTTAGGAAGAGATTTTCTATATGATAGATAAACGAATTGGTTGGAATATACGAAACATATAGGTTTTTACTCAAAATGAACGAAAGAACCATCGTGAAATGAACAAATAAGTAAATAAATAGGATGTAGGATGGTTTGGAATTTTTTATTAGCATGTATAAGCGTATTTCAAAAAGTAAGAAAAAAAAGTGCTCCGCTTACACAGTTATTGAAAAGTCAATGGAATATAATAGCTTTTTTAGCATCTTCCACTTTCCAGGTTTTTAAACCATATTCAAAATAGATCAGGGTTTTAAATTCTTTTTAGTAGTAAATCTTGATGAATTTGATGATCTGTAATAGACTTTTGTGTTAGAAATTAATTTTCGCTTTTTTTTTCTCTGCTACATCTAAGGGATAAAAGTGATAAGCCGTACTCATTTGAGCTTGCTTTCATTTTTGCTACTTTGTTCAAGAAAATCACTTTTACTAAATAAGTCAAATGTAAGTTTATACCAAAATCTGTAGTTCAAAAATCTTGGAAGTCCAAGGAATCTAAACTACTGATAATTACAGAAAGAAACGGAATTTTCCGTTTCTTTCTGTAACTGAAGACCCACATGCATATCAAATGCATATCTAAGGCTTACGCCTTAGATATGCATTTTTCAGTAACAGATAGACATTCGATTCGACTCAACAAATCCGTCACGTTCATGGTTAAGCACACATATAGTTTGAAGTAGTAGTTTTTATAAGTCGTATAGTTTGCATGGTACACTTAAAAAAATGTTAGTAGTATAAAGTCTATCAGTGTTCTTCTGTGCCAACATATGTGTCAGAATACTATGTTTACTAACAAACTAAATTGTAAAATATGACAGATAATTTATGGAACTGGTTGAAAGGCTTAACACTAACTCCTAATTGATACCCCACAAAACTGGTTGCAGATCTTAAACTAACTTTTTTCGGCTGCTACACAGAACTGTTTAACAAACTTAAAACTAACTTCTATATGACGCCACAAATAACTGGTTAAAAAACATAAAACTTCTAATTAACACCAATCAAAACTGATTAAAAAAGTTAAAACAAACTTTTATAAAATACCATAAAAACACTGGTCACAAAACTTTAAAGTAACTAACGTCTAATTGACACCAATCAAAACTGGCTGAAAAACTTTAAACTATCTTATATGTGATATCACAAAAAACGGGTTAAAAAACTTAATGCAAATATCTTTATGTTAAACTCTGTTTAATACCACATAAAACTGTTTACAAAACTTAAAACTCACTTCTATATGAACCCGCACAAAAGTTGTTAAAAATCTTTGCTATGAAGCCTATATGGTACCACATAAAACTAGTAACAAAACTTAAAACTCACTTTTATTTCATACAACACAAAACAGATGAAAAAACTTAAAACTCTTTATGATATCACATAAAACTGGTGACAAAACTCAGAACTAACTTCTATATGATACCACATAAAACAAAATACTTTTATTTGGCGCCGCACAAAACTGGTTAAAAAACTTATATGACAACACAGCCAACTGATTACAAACATAAAACTGACTTCTAAATGACACCAAATATATGCGGCATAGAAACTATAAAATAAACTCTATATAATACCACATAAAAATTTTAAAACTATTTCTGAATTTTATGACAAGTGATTGGTTTAAAATGTTAAAACTAACTTCTATACAATAAATAAAAAGGCTAGTTTCACAACTTGAAACTACTTCTTTATGATACAACACAGAAATAGTTAAAACACTAATTTATATAACTTCTATATGACACCACAGAGAACTAAAAAAAATTTAAACTAAATTCTATATGATGCTACCTCAAAATAGTTACAAATTTTAAAACTAATTCTATATTTTATCACAAAAGGCCGGTTTTAAAACTTAAAAAATTAACTTCGATATGACACAACAAAAAATTGGTTACACAAATTAAAACTACTTCTATGTGATACCACACAAAATTTGTTACAAAATTTAAAACTAACTTTTATATGACACTACATATAAGCTAATAAAACTTTACAATAAACTCGATATGGTGCCGCATGAATCTGGTTATAAACGTTAAAACTACTTCTATATGGTATCAGACAAAACTGGTTGGTTCTGACAGCGACTTACCTTGCTATCTTCTCCTGTAACATACATAGTATAGTGATCATGTTTTTTGTAAAAATTTACAGAAATGCTGTGTCTATTTATTAAATATTGTTTCAAAGGTTTTAACACTTTGGTATATTCAGCGTTAAACACAAATCATAATGCTATTAGTGGATGGTTCTCGTGTTGCAAACATTGTTTTATCGATCAGACTGTTCATTGATAAAAAAATATATCTCGCATGGTTTGTATAAAACAAGCATATTGTGTGCAGGTGTATTTTTAAATGATGCTCGTGCTGGAAACTTATGGAAGCTTATCTCTCCGGGAATTCTGTGATTAATATATTTTACATAGTTTTTTCCAAACATTATCCTAATTATATAAACCTCTGTAGTTTTCGCCTTTTTTTAATCATAAAGCAAAAAAAATGTTGCATTATTTATTAGAGTATGTTGCATTCACTTCTTTCACTATTTTTAAAGTTATCAAATTTTTATTAATAAATATTTCATCAAATATTTACAGGCATAATATCTAGAATAAATATTTATAGGCCTAATATCTAATATAAATATTTATAGACCCTAATACAGAGTTATGTTTTTTTTTTTGAAACTCGTTAAATGTGACCAATGCACAAGAGTTGAACGAAGATTTCATTCAAGCAACTCTTTTAGGGCACACCACTTGCAATGCATCATTTCCGAGTCAAAAAAAGACCAATTAAAAGTTTTGATTGAGTTTTTATGTAAAATTTTAAATAAATACGTGTAATTCTGAATTCTTAAGTGGGCTCAAAAAGTTCTAATTTGTAGTTGAAATCTTTCCAGGTACCCATCTCCCTAGAGCAAATGAACATTTCTCCACATAGTTTAAATTTTCTAGCAGAATCCTCTAAATTACTCAGTATAATTCCACCCGGTCACCAATTTATTTTTAGTAATTTACTTAATTTTCTCTTGTATGCTTTGTTATGCTTTTGAGGCGTACGTAGTTTTCAATTCATACGCCCTGTTTTGAAGCATCAAAAATTGTAGTCAAATTGTATATTCATAAAAATTTTTTACACAGTACATTATTTTTACGTCGAACTAAAAACAATAAAGAACTCGATTTATGTTTACCAAAAGACTCAACTTTAATACTCTAAGAAATACAGTTAAAAAAAGTTATACTACACGTTTTTACTCGTCTTCCATAAGCGGCAAGGCTAAAATATTGAACACATTGTCAAATATAGACATCACTTCGTCATTGCTTTGAATGTGATTAATGGCTTCTTCTTGTTCTTTGCTGTCTCTTTCACTGTCGACACGAACTTGTAAAATGTTATTTATTTTTGTGATAGCACTTTTTATGTATAAGCATGGCGGTTGCACTTGGCGAACAGGTATTGCAGACAGGTGATATAACTTTGGAAAGCTTTCCACGATTTGAGGGACTGTATAAGTCAAAAGGGACTTCCACATACCCCATAATTTCAACAGGAAATTTTTTCATAAAAATCTTTTTGGTTATTTCCACAAATTAAATCTTTTGTCGACTGTTGTTACACTCTGAGGGCTCCGCGGCTAATGGTCCGTTTGATTGAAATTTTCAGACGGCTGGCCGTATTCTGGCGTTTGACAATTTTTAATGTGTACCATGTTTAGTGCACATTTTTAACGACCCACTTCGCATCAGGTGGTGGTGGTATAAGTTATCGGCCTGTCAGAATAGCTTGGCTATTAACAGGATGACCATCGATTACCATTGTAAATCAAATGTCGGACAAAAATTCGGGAGCTTTTAAAAAATTTCTGTACTCCGTTTCAACATCTTCGGTTTTGCCATTTGTGTCCAGGTGAACACCAAAGCTGTTATGTGGTAAAATGATTAAAAGCAGATAATCTGGCAGCATCCACACCATGTAAGAAGACATCCAATTTAAATTCTTTAAAAGCTACATCATTGGCATCATCAGACATGAAAATTAAATTATGCGTCTTTTATATCATTCTATTTATACAGTGTAGATGAATCATATTTTTCATTGGGAACACGTATGCATGTATCACCGGAGTATTTCATACTTTTTTCATTGCCTTCACACAATTAATACATCAAACGTATAAAGGAATAGCTTCCCCGATTACAAAAGAATGGTCTGGTAAACGCCCATTGTAGTCCATACTCATCAATATTGCTGTTTGGACTGATGTCTCTGCCATCACTAGTTTCAATCTAGCTTTATCGTCAATTGACAAAACCAATACGGATTTAGGCCCAAAAAGATTATACACTTCTAAAAAACCATCCAAGAATGAATTGGCAAGGTTTTTTTGGTTTTTTTTACATAATGAATTCTTGTTGAACCAATTTCACCTTGACAGTCTAGACATGACGCTTTCCTTCACGAAAGTCAGATCTTTGTGATAATAAACTCAAATTAGTAGTAAATCGGCTGAGATCGAATACAAGGTGTTTCATCTCACTACTTAAATTGTCTTAGATTTTAATGAAACTGAGGTGCTCACAACAGCTACGATCATCTGCATCAGAAGAAGCTTCCACGATTCTCATTATTGTTGGCATCAATTCAGGTTGATAGACCACTTTCCTTGGTCGCCCAGTCAGTCGCTTGACGATTGAAACATTTGAGTGCAGATGCAGCAGCATTTTCCAAGCACAATTTTTCTATCTTTTCCTTCATTTCAAATCGTTTTTTGCGAGCTCTTTTCTCGAATGAGTATGTAACGAAAGATTAAAAATTATTTCAATTTCGCAACAAAAAAAGCGTGCATGAAAAAGCTAGTCTACTTTTAAAGATCTTTACAGCATTTCTTGGGCACAGTAAAACTCAATATTCGAACTTAAAACTTTATTTCTAACAGCTTTTTAAAAATATTTTTTGGTTTATTCGCTTACTTTTTTAGGAGTACTTCTTATTTGAGTAGTTTATCCTTCACATTGTTTACTTGCTTTTTCGTCACCAAGCTTATTCCAGAATTTTCATAGAAAGCAACGAAGCGAGTTGGCTATTAAACCTCTCTATACTCTTTTTGAACTTTCTTTGAGTTGCTTTTCTCGTGATTGGCCAGAAGTGCCTCGCACTAAATTTATCACATCACGAGATTTGCCTTCACAAAGGCGTGCATAGGCTCTTTAACCTGCTAAACTACATAAAAAAAAACTACATACAGAAAAAAACTACATACAAATAATCATATAATATACACCCGGGTGTTTATTATATGGTTTATTATTGTTAACTTTTTTTAGATTTTATATGAGTGTTTTTTAGAGGGGGTGTTTAAAAATGGAAACAGTTATTAAAATGCGCAAAGAGATATAAAAAACCATTCTAAAATCAGGATGGATAACAACCGTATTTCGTAGGTTCTTACAAAAAAATTGCAATAGTTCTTTGTTCTAATGTCAAAATCTGAAGGAATGATCAGAAGACAAACTGTCAGAAAATAAAATGAATAGAAGACGAGAAGTGAGAAGACAAACATTCAGAAGACAATTAGGTTTAAAAAAAATTATCATAAGACAAACGTTGGGAAGACAAACAGTCGAAAAACAAAATGGTCAGAAAATAAAATGATAAAAAGACAAATAGTCGGAAGACGAAATTTCGGGAGGCAAAACGTCAAAAGACAAACAGATAGACATCCACATAACATAAAAAAAAAGTCCTTGATATTTTCTGATGATTAAGTGATAGCAAGATGTTAAAAAACTTTTTAAACCTTAATTTTTAAATTACTGCTTGGAAATTTTCTGGAAAATTTATAAAAAATATTAATATTAATTATAAAAAATATTAATATTAATTATATTCTCATGGGAAGGTTTTCCTTAATAATACTCCTGGTCTATTGCTGGATCTCTTACAAGAAGGTTTTTTTATTACAAACGTATGAGATATTTCTCAACAACATAATCAAACAGATTTAGTTTTTGTAGTACAGATTTTTATAGGTAAACGTTTTTGTAGTTCTTTTATATCAGCGTAAGGATGATTATCGAAGCCTATTGTCACGCTCTAAAAACGGCTTTTTACAAACTGTTCGCTTTCTTTAATTGACGGTGACATGAACCTGGAATCAATATTTTCGTATGCATTCTCGAAAACGTTTTCATAAATAGAAATATTCACGTAGTCAATGTGTTCTTTTTCTCGCATGTTTGACAAAAGTGTGAAACAACTCTGAGATCTTGCTCTGGATTCTATTTCGTTAGATTTGGTTGTGTGGTCGTAATGCACGTTATCGCTATTAAAATATCTAGGGTGATGTTGTAAGTTAAATAAATGATCGTACCCAACTTCATATTCATCTTCTGTTGTGTTTTCGATATTTTTTATGTCATTGTTCTCATAATAGTTTTCTTTGTAACTTTCTTTCAAAAAATTTTGGAATTTATTGTTTAGTAGTTCCGTGTCTTGCTCGCTGTATTTATCACTAAGCGATGACCGTGTATCTTTTAGATTATCGACGCAGCAAGAAGCTTTATTGAGTGATTTTGGTCTCCTTCTAAAACGTGTAAACGGCTCGGCGCTATTACAACCGCCTTGAGATTTTCTACTTAAAAGCGCTATTTTGTTCGGCATTACGCGAATATCTTCGTACATCATTTTGGTATAGCGGTAATCTGAAAAGTTCCTTTTTATTACGAGATCACTTATGGCATCGATTTCTTTATTGTGTAAGCACAGTTGTACGGAACTATTAATAAGAATTTCTACGTCAAAATATGCGTTTGCTGGAAACGTATGTATCTCAAAGCTCTTTTTTACACGTGTGGTTGCAATTACTAGATCTTGAACAGTTGTTTTTATTACCAATAACTTTTGATCGGCAAAAATTCCAAATATGCCATAAAAATTTGAGTTGTTTGGCATACTCGGAAAAGATATTAAGTATGGCGTAGAAAAGTTTTCAGCTACTTTCGATAGTAACATTTTCTTGGCAAAATAAGGTGACATACATTTTTAAAAGTCTCCGAAAATTTTCATTTCTAACCTCAACTTGGTGTTACATGGAAAAAGCATCACTTCAATGGTTTTATGTGCTATTGACCAAATTGATGGTTTCAAAACCCGCAACATCTGTCCTGTAAAAGGCATCTTTTCATATCTGGTAGCTGACCCTGGTGACAACTTAATTTTTAACATTCAATCGAAATTCTACAAATTCACTTTACCTCGCTAATCTAGCTGTCCATTCGTATTAAGCTATCCATTCATATCGAACTGTCCATTCGTACCGTGCTGTCTATTTGTAGCGAGCTGTTCATTCGTATCTAGCTTTCCATTAGGGGCTTACTTTGCTTATTTTCTTTCATAATTTAAACCAAAAGTAATTCTGTAATAAGGATTACGCAAGTTATATTTTATTAAAATAACCCTGATAAATATGATAGCTATAGCCAAATATGAATTACACGCATAACATTTTCGATAGCTTCATAATGAAATTTTGCGTCAGAAAAATGCATTTATCAATGGAATGTGTTCTACAAGGAATGTAATACATTAAAAAACATTTCATTGGTATTTATTAAAATACCTGTAGTTCTATTAAAGCGCCTTTACTCATGTAAAAACTATTGGTGAATAATATTCATGGTTAGAACTAAAATAATATGATTTAGTTCCCAGTGAGATTTAAATAGTCTTGGATTTTGGATAATTGTATTTTTAAAAACTTGTTAAATCTTGTGAGAAGCTTAATTAACATTTCATCGCTTTTTATTTTTTTAGGGGTTTTATTACGGTTGTTAAGGTGCGCTATTTGGTTACACAAATTATGCTTTAAGTAAACCACACCTTAGGTAAGCCAAAAATAAAATAAAAACTTTGGAAACATTCATCGTAATTACATGCGCTATTTATCCCGAAAAATATTATCTCTATGCTTTTTTACGGTGGCCCATATGTGACAATTTTATATGCACTTTTTTTTGTTATCATTATCTTGCGAACTTCGCAAGTTAAGATCATTATCATGCGAACTTCGCAAGTTGGCTACCGAACCTTCCGAACCATTCGAATACAACAACATTCAAAATGGTGGATGCACTTGTGAAAATGGTATGTTGATTTAAAGAATAAAAAGTCTTTCTTCAAAACTTTAGTTTGTTTTATTTCCTCTATAGTAAACTAATAATTTGTAACGTTGTTTTAGGGTGTTGTTGTTACAATAATCAGCTTATATTCGAGACTGTGTATTGCTGTTGACCCTTATAGTTTAACAGATCTGTCAAAAGACGGACTTATTCGTACTTACTTTTTTGCTGGTTTGCCTTATTCAGAGATACTAACCTTTCTTGCTACTTATCACAATATTACTATAACCTTACGACATCTACATCGTTTACTTCGTAAGCAAAATTTGTTTAGAAGAAAAAACAAAATATCTTCGGTTGACCTGTTAGCTAATGTTCAAAGGCAAATAGCCGACTCTGGATCTTCCTTTGGATACAGGTTTATGCACCAAAAATTGAGAGCAAAAGGTTTAACTGTTGACCGTGAATCTGTACGATTATCACTTAAATCGCTTGATCCAGAGGGAGTACAAAGAAGATCTACCAAGCGTTTCCAAAGAAG
>JAUZNK010049455.1:0-16111 GCA_035046665.1 Euphysa ruthae
ATCTTAGACAGCGAAAATATTTATATTTAAAATATAATTCGTTATATATTATTATATTGGTATTCAGTATTAGTTTTTAGCTGAGAAAACAATTTTTAGGTGTTATTATAAAATTAGAGTTTGACAAATTATATGTTGAATAGACCTTTTTTTACTTGATTCACACCAAATGACATTAACTAGTTAATCACTGTGAATTTTTCTGTTTTTCTAAAAATCAAATCCTCACAGAATATCCTAAGGATCATCGAGGTTTAAACTTTTTTTTCTAAAATCTATACTGCAAATATTATTTCGCAAAATGAATCTGTTTGTGCAATATCTTGTGAATTTTCACTGTCCACGTAAAAAATTTGATGATTATGGAAATAACCTGCATAAAAAAGGTGATTATTAAATATTAGTGTAAAACTTTGTCCATTTTTTATATTAATTTGGGGAAATTTCAATGCTAAAAATTTTTTTATTTGGCGTTCAAAAAGGTCTATTGAACTTAATTTGTGCTATATTGTATATACATTTTTGAATATGTAATTTTTGTTTTTTTTTTTAAATTTAAAATTTGTTCTACTCAAACCTATAATTTTGTTTTATATTTATTTAAGGTGGAATTTTTGTTTGATTTTATTGGTAGATATAAGTGATGTTTTTTTTTTTGTTTTGTTTTTTTGGAATAAAAATGGCCTGCGTAGTTGTGTCCTGGCAGGGTGGAAATTCTTGCCAGGCTGTAACTATGTAACTACTGTAACCAAAGATTTATGGCAAAATCAAAAAATAAGTCTAGCTGGTTTAATTTTAAAAGGCATAGAGTTTTGTTTTTGATTTCAAACAAAGCTGAAAAACTATGAAAACACATGTCTAGATAGTCAATAAAAGTTGGTAAACTTTGATTCGTTTTTCTCCTAAAAATTTTAGTTTTATAGGAGCAGTTAAGTCAAAATTTTTGAAAAGTTGTTTGGTAACACAATCGAATATGCTTAGATGGTAAGTTATCTAAAAAAAAAAAAAGCTTAAAAATTTTTTTGCTTGTTAATTAATATTTATTAATAATTCTAGTGGGGTAAATATTAAATATCCAAACTTTCAAATAAGAAATAAAAATTACATGAGTGAAATATTAGATATATTAGATTTTGGTGTTTCCCTCAAATTATGTTGGGTTTTTTTAGTTGTTTTTATTTTTTTCTGTTTTATTTTTTATTTTTTTGTTGCACTTTTCAGTTATTCATACACACTTAAATAGATTTCTATGTTGATTATCACTTTTCGTTTATTTCTTTATGCATTAGAACGGTTATGCGTAAAGTGTTAACTAAATGACCTTTTCCCTATACTTTTTGGTATACCTTGATGGTATTTAACCCCTCGTTGTTAGATTATTCTGATTTACTTAAGTAGTGTCATTTTTTTATCATATTTTATAAACAGGTGAGATATTCACAGGTTGCTAAAATAATTAGATCATTTTAGCAAAAATCGATCCCTCCTCTGAATTTTTTGTATTAATCTACACTTAGTATTTTACTTGTATTTTTTTGTATGATCTTCAAATTGATGCTAATTATGCTAATTATGTAAAATTTTTAAAGTCAATTTTGCAAAAATGAAAAAATATTGAATTGAATACTGAAACTAAGAAAAGAAAAATATTAAAAATATTATTTATATAAGTTTTTATATAAATATTATATAAAAATTCTTGTAAAATATTGAAGTTCACTCATTGATCAAAATTCTCGTCTGCAAAATAAAACAAAAAGTTATCTTGCAAGAGCTAATTTCCATGAAAGGTTTTCTCTTTTAGGTAAGAAGGAATGTAGCACACTTTTTCTTGTTTGAAAATTATTAGTCTAAGTGTGAAGACATAAATATTTTACAGTGGCTATCTTTGGATGCGTATTATGCTCAGAAATAGCATATTAAAAATCTAAATCTTCGGGAGTTTTTACTATTGTTTTTTGTAAAAACAATCTAATAAAAGTATTCCGCTAAATACTTATCTTTAAACTGTGTTTCATATTTATTATTTACAGTTTTTAGTGTTTGTTAAGTTAAGCAAATTTGGTATAACTTATATCTTTAAATTTTTATTTTAAATTGTATGATTTTATATTGTTTATTTGTAACAAAAAATTAATTTATATTAATATACTAGAGCTATATGAGTTTGTTTGTAATTATTTCTTTACACTCATGGTTTCTTTTGCTCCAAGTTAAGAGCAGACCTCGATTTAGATAAAATTTTGTTACTTGTATGATGGCACCCACGGCTTAAATCTCTCATGTAAACTTATTTCTTTAAACTCTGTAAGCCTTTTTATAAAATTTCAGATGAGAATTAAAAATTTTAGATTTTAACTTTATCTGAAATTTTTTATTGTATGTTCAAACAAATATATATATATATATATATATATATATATATATTTACTTTCTCTTTTGATAATGAGTATTTATTCACATGAATTCAGAACAAAACGATTTGATTTAGTACCAAAACGATTCTCAAAAAAAATTTACTTTTTGAATAGCTACCTAGAAAAGATTGAACGATTTTTAATTGAACTCACAAAATGTTTTTACCAAACTTATTCTATGCTATTAAGGAAATGTTTAAATGCTGGACAGATGATTCTCTTTGCAGATTTTCAAGTTTGTTTTATTAGCTTATCTATGAAGTTAACAAATCATCTTTGAAAGCCGTGTAATGTAAAAATAATTCTTCATTCTGACAGCAAATGAAAAACTGATGTATATTACAAATTCACTTCAGTATAATAATCAAGTCATACATACATTAAAAATATAAATTCAAAACAGTGGGGATATGGGGGGAGAGGATGGAAACAATGTACTATGCCTATTCTTCGACCATACATTAAATGCTATCTGTCTACAAACTTGTATCTTGACCATTTGAGCAGCTTCCAAAGCAATTTATTTCAAATTCTATGAATTGCTTAAAAATCCCTCTTTGTGAGCAAATACTCCTATACAAATTTTAATTAAATCCTTCATTCTCAAATTACTTAATAATGCACTTTGTAACACCCAGGGTAACACTCTGCAATAATGCACTTTGTAACACCCAGGGTAACACTCTGCAATAATGCACTTTGTAACACCCAGGGTAACACTCTGCAATATTTTTTGCAGTTTTAACACAATGGTTTCGTTTGTTTGCAATGCTTGTGGAAATTCTGTAAAAAAGAACCAAGTTGAAAAACATTACCAGACACAATGTAAAAACTGTACAGTGTTGTCATGCATTGATTGCGGTGTAGATTTCCCTGATGACACATATTCATCACATACAAGCTGTATTACTGAAGCAGAGAAATATCAAGGACATTTATACCAGGCAAAAGATAAAGACAATAAAGGAGAAGTCAAGCAAAAAGAATGGATGAAGGTAATATTATTTTTTTTATTTATTTATTGTTTTAACCAAGATTTGAACCAAAGTAGGTTTGAAAGAAGTGAATGATATTTTTTTTTCCAATTTTTAAAACTTTTATATTTTACGGATGACAACTTTACCTTTTAAAAACAAAATTTTTTTGAAATCTTATTTTTTGATTTTTTTTTTTTTTTTTGATTTTGCATAAGAGGGCTAATGAGTGTAAGTTTTCACTCTAATGGCCTCCTGCCCACAATCCTGTATCCCACAGACTTTCTGCTATTCAAGTTTTGTTGAAAAGAGTGATTTTTTGATTTTGCTCAAAAAATTGTTTCTATTATACTAAAATTTAACATGATGTTGGAAAATTTTTGATCATATTTGCCTTTCATCCACTTTGAGAATTTTATTAAATACATCGATATTTCCTTTATAACATTAAAACTAAGAAGATAAAGAATTTAATTTAAAGAATTTATGTTTTAAGTGTTGAGCCAACTTGCTATGGAAAATTATTCAAATAGATGAGAGAGATTATTCAATACTAGAATGATAAGATGGTTGTTTAGAGTTAGTTTGAATGACCATATTATGTCTATTCTTAGTTGTGAAATGGGATGTAATTAACTTACCCAGTAGAGAGTGCACAGAAAAAATCTTTTAGGTGTTAGTTGTCACACAAATTACTTCGATAGATTTTTGTCCTTCTCAATTCCGCCAACTTTGATCAAACCTTATTGGTTTGTTTTATGTCAGGGTTGAAGGCTCTGGTCAGTTACAAAGTCAAGTTTCCACATTAGACTTGACAATTCTGGTGGGCATGTCTTCACTTTATTTTGAATACTGTCTTATAAATGAAGAAAATTTTTGCTTGACAAATAAAATTTTAGACGTATACTTGGTCTTATCATAGGCCTATCATTCTGTAAAGCTTTAATTTTTTCACGCTGAAATTCCACCTGTTTTTTTTTTTTATGAAATAGGCTTAAAATAAGTCTTTTTTGGTTATGCTTGTTCAAACAAAAAAAAAAGTGCATTTATCATGAAGCCAAATAGACTTAACTCGTAGTTTCAAAAGTATTATTATCAGAAAGCCAATAGATTGAAAGATAATTTGGTCTCTCTGAGGTGAGTCTGCTTCGAAAAAACTTATAATGATATTCGAAATTTAACTGTACTCTATATTATTACTAGCAAGTTGTTTGTGCAACAAATGGTGTAAAAGATCCAAGGCTGCGATCATTATTGGAAAAAATATCAGAATATTCAAATGTTCCTCGAAAACAGAAAAAATTTCAGGTATTTTAATAAATTTTGTAAATTTTGAAAGTTTAACTTTCTTCGGGTCCTTAAACATGCCATTCATTAAACATTCCAAGATCTGCCTAAAATTTTGTAAGATGCTTGAAAATATTATTTCTGTTTAATTATGCTAATTATGCATGTTTGCCAATTTTCCAAACTTGGTCCTTAGGCACTGAAACATTTTTATTTTTCATAAGAAATTATGTTTCAATTCTTACAAAGTTTTGCATTAAAAATAATCTTCTTTTGAATAATTTTATCTGGTTCTGAAATATGAACGTCCAAAGAAAATGTTTCTGTTTTTTTTTTCAAGAAGTAATTTCTGGTTATGCTGAAATTTTTGTAAAACTGGAAAATATGCTTTCCGATCAATTTTTCATTTCCATTTTATGAACCTAAAAGAGTCCATTAGTATCTAGCGCTTTCTTTTTTCTTCAAAAAAAAATTTTAATCATTTTTATATAAATAGAAATTCAGAATTCTTAGTTCTTAATTTTTTTTGAAAGGAGAGTATTTTTATAAGTAAATAGCAGTAAATAAGTAAGTAAGTAAGTAAATAAGTAAGTAAGTGAGTGAGTGAGTGAGTAAGTAAGTAAGTAAGTAAAGTAAAGTAAAAGTAGAAGTATGTAAAGTGAGTAAGTAGAGCGAGTAAAGAGTAAAGTAAAGTAAAGTAGGTATGGTAGGTAGGTATGTAAGTAAGGAGAGTATTTTTATAAGTAAATAGCGATTTTTTAGAAGTAAAAGGTAAGGCCACAAGTTTTTACCACACACTCTTTTTTATAAAACATTTTCTATTGTATTCAATTGCTGTTTGCAAGCATGTTTGTTTGCTTTTGCGATATATTAAATTGAAAGAAAAAAGTTAAAGATGGCGTGAAATATCAGGTGTAGGTTTTTTTTATCAGTGATTAGTTAAAAAAATTGTATCAGTATAAAATGGGTAGTAATTTTTTGTAATAAATTACAAACTTTAGAAAAAGATGTGGTTAAAAGAATAAATAATTAACATATTTGTCGATCCTTGGCCTACTCCTGGTGTTAGTCAGTCAGTGGCTGGCGAAACTTCTATGCAATTGGTAAAATGTTCTATTCTGATTTTATTGGGGTTATTTTAGTCATGAATAAACCATAAATAAAAAATAATTAAAATTAAAAGTTTACTTTAAATATAGACCCTTATTGATGTTAAAGGATTAGTGAATATCTCTGTGGTTTTTCATTTAATTTGTTGATTTGATTTTTTTAAAAGGTTCACAGCCTTGTATTATTTTATGACATGGAATTAAAATCATTTGAAAAATATTGTAAAAATGTAAAAGTATGAGCTATTGTTATGTGTTATATTTGTTATATGAGCTATTTTTATTTGTCTTATAAAAATGTGATCTCTTACTTTATAGTTTATTTAGCATATAAATTAAATTTTGTTGAAATATTATTTCAAAAAAATTATTTCCAAATAGTTGCCATTGATTTATCATGTTAATTCTCATTACTAATTGTGATTTTATGATTTTCAGAATTTTTGCAAAAACAGTGTAAGTGTTTATGATGAAAAAACTTTAAACCAACTTTGGGAGGCGTTTAGTTCACCTACCATAAAAAATAAAGTAAGTTTTTAAAGTAACTTATCGGTTGAGCACCAAGCCTCCTAGCGTTTAAAACTCTGTTCTAAAAGTAAATTTTGATCTGCCATCCAAAAGTTAATCTGATTGCTCCATATGAACATAAAAAGAGATGAAATGAAAAATATTTGCAATTTTCCACATGGTTATTAAGCATGAAATAGAACAAAAGCACTGAGAATAAAAAAAGATTCATACATTTCAACGACTACATTATTGCGCAACACTTTTATTTTATCTATAACTTTCCACCTCAATCAAAAGAATCACTGTATATGAAGGCTTTTAATTGATTTAATGGTTTGCGGATAATTTAGTTCTAACTTGTTTTTAATACTATATTTCCGTAAATATGTTTTTTGTTTGTTTCCGTAGATAGGTGTTTTTTTTATGACTTCCTCTTTCAGGTATCTATTTTGAGTATGCCAACTGACACCATGTTAGCTACAGCTTACAGTTATTACACTTAGGATAAGTGTTATATAATTGGTGATTATTTGAAATTTTTTTTGTTGCTGTATATCCCATAAAAATTTAGAACTTTCTAAAAATATTTTTATTCTCCAGTTTTGTTGTTTTGAAAATATTTGGAACGGGTTAATTATGTTTTGTACATACATGCCATATTTTACTGATATTGTTAATTTAAGACTCATTTAAAACAAATATCAGCGCACAAATTCTCTGTCTATTTTAACATGCGTTACTTTGTTTTATGCACTAAGAGCGCCAAGAACAGATGAGATTATCCATCTAGTTATTGCAAATGCAAAAAGCGGGCACAGTGAGCTTTGCAGCTTGAGCTCATTTGGCAGTAGCGCGAAAATTATCTAGTAAAGAAGTTTTTTTTTTTGCTGACTCCGCAGAATTTTGAGCCGAAATTCGTGCCTAAATTTATGCCTATTTTTTCATATTTTGTCTCGCCTTCCCATTTCTTTATTAATAATATTTGAACAGTAGAGAATAATTCAATCTAGAAAATATCAAAACCAAATCAAAATTAATTTGAATATTATCAGCAGAGAATTTAATTTAAACATTAGACAAAAGAATTCCATTCGAACGTTCTTAAACATCTATTGTTTTAATATTTAATTTTGTTTCATTAAGCTCGTATCTGAACAAAAGGGGGTAAGCAGTTAGTTAAATTTAGATTCATTTTAAATTGGAATATGTTTTAAATTAAAAACCATTTTTAATTTCACTATAGGTATAACCATACACAATAAGATCATTTCTCTTTTTTATAATCTATTCCGAAAGATCAAACCAAATCAAAATTAATTTCAATATTGTCGACACAGAATTTATTTCTATTTACAGCTTTATTGTATATCACTGGTAGCTTAACATAACTTGCTGCTTATTAAATTCTTGCATTTTTGTTCTATCAATAATCAATATTTTAACAGGATAAACATTTTTGCAAAAAGTGTTATTAACATGTGCCCTGGTATTAAAAGTTAGTAAAAATTATAAATTATAAAATTATAAATAATTTTTATTTAGGATAACAAAAAGTTTTTAAGGCATTTTTAAATTGTTCCAAACTATCTTTTTCTCTTGTTGTCTTGGTTAGGTCATTATAAATAAACAGTGATCTTCGACCTTTAATCGAATTTTATTTTTTTTACTGACTTCTCCATAAAATAAAGTTGTTCTGAGACTCAAATTTTTTATTTTTCTAATTTCCTTACTTCACCTAAATAGATCATTTTTATTGATTGATTGACCGATATTTTAAAAAAAGAACTGTTGTGAAGTTTCAATTCATAGCTTTTTATATATAAACTATTTTTCCTGTTCTTTCTTTTTCATATATACTTCATATTTAATAGGAAAACAAAACGAATGGGACAAAAGATAAAGAAGAAGGGGCCCTGATCCTTAATGAGGAAAATACTGCTGATAATCAAAATCATGAGCAACTTAAGAAAAAAAGAAAAAATGCGGGCTCTGAAGAAATTGATGAACCAAATATAAAATCTAAGAAAAAAAAGAAACAAGGTCAGTGCTAAGATTAACATCAGATCAGAGTTTGAATACTGCTGGGTCTTAACATTGACCACGAGAATTCCATATAACAGTAAAAATAGCCGTACAAAAAGTTCCATATTCTTATATCTTTTGAATTTCTTTTCTTTTTCTTTTTTTTTTATAAATATTTTTTGTAATGATATTTGCTTCAACAAAAATTTAGTTCATAAAATTAATTCTGCAATATATGTTCGAAAAGTGCCAAAGTGATCCTAATGAATGATTAAATAACAGCATTAATTTGCCATTGTTAAAAATTCTGACTACTGAGATAGTTTACCTCCAGTCACTGTTTAGTTATTAGAGACGCCATGATTTATATGGTAACATGCTAGTTGAATTATTTTATATTTTGATTCTATGGTTTCTCCCTTTATGATTTTTGACCTATTGATTATTTTTTACATTACTTTACTCAGTTTATTTTTTGATTTATTTCTGGAACAGAAATAAATTTTTTTAATGAAAATTTTTTCATGAATATTTTAATGGAAAGCGAGCGAAATTTTTAGAAAAGATATAGGTGTCCTTTGAAGCGATCTATGGGCAATTTTCGTTCCTGGGATTTTGGTATAAGCAGCCCAAATTAAATCTGATTTTTTTAATAATTGTAAATAATAGTAATAACAGCCAATTTCAAACTAAATTTATAATTGATTTTTTAAAATATAGAATCCCAAATAATATTCCGATATTTACTGACAAAACCTGCTGGTTCTGTAAAGAATAAAACAATAATGTTATAATAAAGTTTATCTCTTAACGCCACAATAAAAAAGATTGTTTAAAACTAATTATTAAGCAAATAATTGCAAAAAAAAAAAAAATAAAAATAATAAGCTTTATGTTTAATATGCTATGTTATGTTATGTTTCTTCTATTTCTCATCTTCTGTTCTATGAGAAAATTCTCATTTTGATTTACGTTTGCTATTATCAAAAAAATGCGTCATATTATTTCCAAGAACAAAAGTTTGCAATATGTTTTGATTTTATTATTGTTCAGATGTTCAAGTTCTTGAGAAAGAAATAGATAATGAAGAAGAAAGAAATTTAGGTCAGTTATAACTATGTTGCTTTTTTTTATTTTCAAAATAAATTCTGTTTGTTTTGTTAAATATTTGCTTTGACTTTCTGTTTTCAAGCAGCTTTGTTAACCTCTGTTTAAATTACCCAAGTCGCTAATAATGTACCATCCTGTGCAGTTTTCAGATTTCAGTTGTCCTAACAACTCGGTTTTTTTTAAGGTAAGAAAAAAACAAGTTATATTAAGTCTAGTAAGGTCTAAGACTGAAGCCGTTTTACTGTTACTTATCTACTTAAATTTATTTACCTACAGATGCTTTTTTACATATTTGAATTATATATTCGTTTTTGAAATTTTTTGAAATTTTTGAAATCCCAATTTTTTATGAATTTATTTATGATCATTAATAACAAGAGAACAAATGGATTTTTATTTTAATGAAAGATGGTTTAAAGTGTTTGTATGAGACATGCTGAATACTTAATGAAAGATGGTTTAAAATGTTCTGTTGCAAAAAAATTTCGAAACGATTTTCAAAAATGGAAATTCAACATAGTTTTATCTTGTTCCACTACGTGGAAAGAGGCTTGGTGGATAAAAGTTTTTGTGAAATTTAGTGACCTGTACAATTAAATTATGAGAAACAAATGAAAGCCTTGTTGTCCTTGAGAAAGTCTTAAGTGAAGGTGATACTCCTTTGAAATCATAAGTACAGTGTCCATGGGAATACTTATATAACAGTGACAATGAAGTTATATTACTGCGATGGGAAAGCAATTAAAGATTCGAACAAAGATCAAGACCAACAAGGTCTGAATCCGATCATGAAGATGCAGACATGCAGAAGAGGCTCCGGCCCAAAGATGGCAGCAACTTTCAATGCATGGTCAAACGGTAGTCATAGATATAAAGTTTATTATTGGGTGGAAGAAAGTGCTGCTATCAGAATAGAGATCCAGCTTTCAAGACAGCAGGTTTTACAATGGATTCAATGTAAGAATTTCAAGAGAAGTTTTTTGTGAACGTTAGGCCTAACAATCGAATCTGCGTAGATTCAGTGAGTTCAATGTCATTCTTATAATCTTCAATAGCATTCTATGGAAAAAAGCTTCGTTTTTGAAGCATTGAATGTCACCAACCATTTCTCATCCTATTCAACAACAGTGCGAAGACCATCTTCCAAATCAGCTGCCATTTCAACCTTATCAAAAGCATTGTTTGTTTGCCCTAAGAGTGAGTACAAAGTAGTATCATCCACTTATATGGCAAGTTTGAAGAATGCTATCAGGTTAATGAAAATTAGATAAAGATTAGGTCCCAAAACAGAATCTTGAGGGACACCTGAATTTACAAAGCATCAGCTCGAAAACTGGCCATCGAGGATCACCTTGATTTCCCTTCCTGACAAAAACGACTTAATGATACTCAAAATTTCACCAGATATTGATTGCCAGTTTAAAATGAATCTTTATTAGTGATTGGTTAAATAATTTTCAAAATATTGTAAATTTCACTGTAAACTCACATGACTTCAATTTTTGTAAAGAGACTTTGTACCAAACCTTATCAATCACTTTCTATATAATAAGAACGCTTTTGCTTCAAAAATTGAAACCTTTTCTTTGAAATTGTTATTTTGAGCGATATTCGTACAGTTGCCTACTTTGTTTAGATGCTTTGTATCAAAAAATAAAGTATAAAGTATATAAAATAAATTATACAAAATACTTTCAGTTAAATTTCAATCTATTCGCATTATAAACTTTCAACCATTTAGATCTCAAAATCATATTTTGAACTAAAAATTTCCGGAATTTTCTTTCTGTTTTCGATTCTAGCAATAATAATCTTCAAGAACTATCAAATGGTGTCACTTTTTTGGTAAATTTTTTGTATGAGTGACTTCATCCAATCGTCTTTTTTATAAAGTCTTTTGTAAAATAATAAATTTTTTTCAGAAATATATAGCTGTTAATAATTATTAATATATAATTTTGGTTGTAGGATTAATTTTTACAAATTATTGTTATTATTGAATGATTGAGTCACTTTTTCTTAAAACTGCTTAAAAAGTTAGTGCGACTTTCATACTGCTTTGTTTCGATGGAAATCAGGCATATCTTTTGCTTAATGTGTCTTAAAGTTTATTTCACACTTAATTACTTTAATTATCATTAAGCGTGTTATTTTTGACTTAATGCAGTTAATTACGATGAAATAAGTGTGACATGTATTTGATTTCGCAGGAAAGTTCAAATGGCATAAATCTATTAAAGATGTTTTAAAGGAAGCTGATGGTGAGCTTAAAGTAAAGAAATTGCGCAAAAAGGTATAATCGTATGATTTTTACTTGACCCCCAAATGTGAATTAATTTAGTTTCGTTTTTCCTTTTTTTTTCAAAATCGTTTAATCTTGGATTTCTAAAGTTTATGAAGTTTAAAATATTAATTAGAAGTTCGTTTTTGAGGACTTTATTTCAAAAAAATTGGGATGCTATGCAATTCATTTAGGTATCTTAGTTGAAGTTTGGTTATCAGTTTTTTGCGTTCTTTGTTGAGGACATAACAAGCTATAACAGTCTAAAGTTTATAAATACTGCTCGTGTTTGAAGGCGTTACTCAGAATTTGTTAAACATTTTCAATATATGCTTTTACTAAAGAACTTTTTGCTTTAATCAGCCTATTTAATCAGACCATGTAAGTAATTTTAATCAGACCATATAAGTAAATTTACTTATAAAAAAAGGAGTAATTATTTATAATTAAAATTAAAACTTATGAGTTTTTTTGTTCCTAAGGATTAGGATTAGGCTCGACAGACCCTTCCACGCGCGTGCATAGTCTAAGGAGTGAAGATTAGATTCGTGGTAGAATTCAGCTCGTTCTCAATGTCACATGTCAATAAGTACATCGTATGCATGGGTGCCTTATAGCAATAGCTATTTATTAAATTATACTTATAAATTGTTTTCATGTAAAAAAAAAAGTTCTGAATTTCGTCATCACATATAGGCCAGCATCTAAATTCATGCCACCGTTTTAAGAGGTGCATTGGTGGTATTGGATCTCGAGTGCTTTCCGAGCTCTTCTGTCAAATCTGCTTAATACGGTTGAACGCTTTTTCATGTTGTTGCATGCGTGTTTTTATTTGCATTTTCGCTTCGCCAACATCCTTTTTATTGCACTTATATTCGATTAAATAAGTTCCAGGGTGACTATTATTAATTTGGATTTATTTTTTCTGGTTATGATCGTTTTAAGGTTGGAAATTGATTTCAAAAAAATTCTGAATGCCAATATTTTCATATTTACGTTAGAGAACGTATACTATTCAATTGACGTAAAATTTAACCTTTATTTTATTTTAGTGTAAAAGTTGATGGGGCTGGTAACCATAATTCAGCGAAAATTTCTTAGAAAATAGTTAAAATACTGAGAAAAATTGAGTTTTTTTTTTAAGTTTTTGTTTCCGGTGCACCGAGAGTTGAAAAATCAGCAAAATCTTGATATATTATATATCTTTATATTTTTATGAGCGGACCTTTGCATTGTATCTTTAAGTCTATGGGCCTTTAGATCAGTTGGCCATTTATTTGGTCGATAAATCTTCCTGTAAACCATGATGTTACCTGTATTATAATCCAGTCTTATCTAAAGCAAAAATAAAATTTTATAAGAGTTATACTAGATTTTGTGTTTTGTAATTTCATCAAAGAAAAAAATGTGATTATGTTTTTTCAATATCATCTTTCTCTTTATCTAATTCATACGTAAAAAGAATAAGAGATCATTTTTTTGTCGTCTTATCCATTGCATGGGTAAGACGTGGTCAACCAAAGCATGAAAATATTAAATAATTTATTCGTAGGTATTATCGGCTTATCAATCGCATGGGACAGATCATCGAGCTACAACTTTAGAAGAATGTTACAACGTGTTTGAAAAGAAATTAAAAACTTATCCAAAAGTGAAAATATCAAAGGATACAGTGAAATTTGTTGCACGAATATAGATATTTTTATAAAAATGAAGCCTTGTTTGTTTTAGCTTGAACTTTTTCCTTAGAACTAAACCTACCTTATAAGATGAAATTTTGCGGTTGATTTAAATCAAATCATGAAATTAGTTTTCTTCTTATTTTGGATTTGCGAAGCTATAGCAGTGCTTCTGAACCCTGACGAATCCGATCGGGGTCCAATTAATTGACTATACAGTACGTATTTTTCCCTGTAGCTATTGACTATTAATTTCTGAAATTTGGTACGAATCTATAAAATAATTAGGGTAAGAAAGTGTCGATTTTCAATTGTATAAAAAATTTCTGGTTTTTCACTATTGGACACTAATAGTTCCCAAAATTTTTGGCTTAAAATCATTAAATTTTCTCGTAATCCGTTCATTGATTTTTCCTGGTTTTTGTAAAAATCATCAGCTGGACTCTAATTTGAAAATTGGAAAATAATACCAATGTTACATGCAGCTGAATGTTTCGTGCTACACTGAAAAATTTTTTTAAAGAACATCCAATTTACTTGAACTATAGGGTATCATTCCTTCTATTAGCAAAGAAAAACTAACTGAAGGTTTTCTGCTACGTTGGATGATACTGGATAAAGAGTAGACGAGCTTTTATGAGTGATGACATAGATGTTATGGGACCAAGTCATTGTAAGCCAAGCAAAATCAGGCAAATGACAATCACGCTGTATAAATATTTGGATAAACTTGTTATTGTTCATGAAAAACAAAGGAAAGATACAGCAGTAGCTCAAACTCCACTAGTTTTTTTTTCGAGGGAAAAAAATGCTCAAAAATATATTGGGTCCTTTTTGAAAAATTTTCGTTAAAAATTAGACTCCTTCGTTTTTGGCAAGGGTGGGTGCAAAAAAATTTTATGACAAACTGTATAGAAAATAATTATCAGTATAAATCAAGAGCCTATTCAGACAATTGCGTTTAACTGTTAAATTTTACTGGTATCTGCAGAAAAGTAATAAAGATACCATAGAATCTTTTTTATTGGGAAATTTAAAGAAAAATATTTGTAAAAAGTATACTATGATCTTAAATTTTACTAAATTAATGGTTCTTCTCCTTGTTTCGTTTTTGAAGCTTCAATTTTACTTCACTGCATACATATTTTAACATTTAAAAGATTTTTATTTTTAAAATATCTTTTTCTATGAATGCGTAGTTTAAAGATGAACATTACTGGACTTCATAAAGACCAGAATGCATGTTTTATTTCATGCTGCAATGGCTGAGCATCGAAATCTCTTTTTCATAATCTGGTTTGACTTACCATATTAATCCTTTAATTAAGTGCTATTGACGTAATATTAAGTCTCGTTGTTATATATATTATATGGTATTTTAGCGGGTATTTTGATTTTAGACTATTGAATTTTTATTTGAAAAAGTGCTTGCATATTTTGTTCTAAACGTGAAAATCTGTTGGCGGTAGAAGTAACAGGTAAACGTGTCAACACCCGTTTATGTAGACGGTTGTTGTGATGTTCATGTTACAGTACTGCTGCTTTCATTTTAATTGAAATAACTTGATCAAAATTTAGTTGCAGGCGTTTACATGCAGGTGTTTTACTCAAAATTATTGGTTTCGGACGACTGGCAAACATACCAAAAAAATTTTGACTGTTAATTTGGTAGTTATTCAAAGTAAGGTTACAGAGACTATCAGTTAAAGCAGTTTACACTACGGTAGAAATTTCAAGAAAAGGCCAAAATTTTAGGGTATAGTTTAAAACAAGCCTCGTGATGACATCACAGTTACGTATGACATATTTAGGACATCACATTTTCATCTATATTTTCAGAAGTAAGAAAAGTTTAATTTTTGGTATGTTGTCTATGTCTTTAATAGTTATGTATAAAAACTGGAACTATATTTTTGACAGGTAACTAGTTCCAGTCCCTTTAGGTGGTTTTTTGGACAAAGTTTATTAGTTATTAATCTTTATTAATAAGGCAAAAAAAAATCGGATAATGAAATATCTATCTTAAATATTTGGGGAGTAGCTGGCAATGTTTTTTCGTTAACTGATATATCAATTATGTGGTAGCTGGTATGTTAAGTGATTATTTTTTATGTGTATTAAAATACGAAATCTCAAAGGAGCATTACAGAAGACAAACGACCACTAAACCTGACACAGTGGTTTCTCATTTACGAAGAGAAATCCACTAATGCTATATATTTTAAAATGGGTGAAAGCCGATGGAAATGGCTAATTAATTGGAACAAGAAGTAATGTTAAGTAAATTTGTTTCAGAAAGTAGTTGCAGTCAAATAAGTTCTTTGTTGTACTCATTTGTGTTAAAGGTATAGTGAACTTGTCTTTTCTGGAATGCGTTTATGTTTTTTTATCCGACGCATATGGAAATAAGTGTGAACTTTGGAGAAGAAAAAACCAAGTGTATCCTCTTTTCTTCGAAAATGAAAGCTAAAAAAGCAGATCCCTTGAATATAATTTATAGAGGTATATCCATTAAACAACATGCCTCAGTAAAATACCTCGGATGCTTATTAGATCAAACCCTGAGAGGAAAGACAATGAGTCACTATATAAAATTTATTCCAAACTTAGATTTTTATATAGAAAACAATCTTTCTTAACACCAACCTTAAAGCGTGCCCTATGCAATACTCTGATTCAACCTCATTTTGACTATGCGTGTTCTGCCTGGTATTTAGGCCTC
>JAUZNK010049466.1:0-16111 GCA_035046665.1 Euphysa ruthae
TATGTATTTTTAATACCGCAGTTGTACACGTGAATTGGAAATTTACACGATGACTCTCCCGTTCTACTCTCTGATAGGTGTGAATTCATTCTCATTTTAAAACTCAGACCTTTCATTTTTACTCATGTTAAAAAGTAAATAACATTAACTGAATGGTACGTGATCATACTTCTAACATGCCTTGTTTTATTGTTAGATAATTTAAATTCATTTCCTTTATTCAAGTACAAACTACAAATTTTGCAACATTCTGTGCATTTAAAAACGCTTGTCTTATTATCAGGTTTATTATCTTGTTCAGTACTCTAAGTAAAATTTTTAGTTGACGTTGTGATAGAATAATGTTACAATCTTTGAAAATTTTTGCCAATTCCATATCGTTGTTTGTTTCAAGTTTAAGATTTAAGATTGTTTACAGTAAAATTATGATTGGTGTTAGAATTATAAGTTGTTTCGAACGGGATATTAATATTAGGGTTTTTTGGTGCTAGAGCAGGACCTTGAGTTTTTGCATTGTGAAAGGCTTTAGATGTTGAGGATACTTACATTCTTCAAGCCATAGTCGTAGTTCGTGAAGACAGTGTTTTACTTGTTCTTCATTTGTAACAAATATTATTATACGTTTTGATAAGTTGTATGGTATTTTATTTTGCAATGTAATGGGTGTGTGCTATCGTACGGTAAATAATCCTGAGAGTCAGTGGTTTTGTAATAAATATTTTATATTTTTGGATTGTTCTATTTATTTTTAAAATAACTTGTATGTCTAGAAAACATAGTTGTATGTTTGACCATGAGTATTGTTATATAGTTCCGCTTTTTCGTAAGTATATTAATATTTCTATTTAAATTATTTAATTATTTGTGAAGTGAGTTTAGGTGTGATAGGGGCTAATATTTTTCTATAAGGGAACTTTGTTTCTGAGTCAGACTTTTTGGACCACTGACTATTGGCCTACCTTTTAAATCTGATGGATTTAGAACGTTATTACGTCTCAATTTGTTTTGTTAAATTCTTCTTTGATAGATTTACATTTGTGTGTTTTAGGAAGACAGTAAAACTGAGTAGTTTTCATTGGAAGTTATTAATATAATTTGTTTCTTTTTCGTAAGGTCGTTTTGATATCTTTTAAATAGCTTGTTAATGTTTTGAAATACTAATTTATCTGTGTTTGATGTGACTTCATTATATATTGGAGTATTTAAATGGCCATTTTTAACCAAATGATCGGAATAATATTTTTCATCCATAATGATACTACCACCTCCATTGTCACTTTTCCTAAATACAATTTCCTAGGTTTTCTAATGCTTGCCTTTCTGAGAAAGTCTTACTTAACTATATTTAAAATTTGGACCTTCCTGGTGTGATTTTTTGGATTTGAAGCAGTAAAGTGACTCAAATCTTCTTGTCTTTTGTTGATAAAAGAACATAGAAAAACCTCAAAAAATTAACCTAAGGTACCTCTTATATGTAATGTAGCAGTGAGAAATCAGTTGTTGAATATATATTTTTTACAAAAATTTTCCTGCTTTAATAACTGCCATTTGCCTTATTTTAGCGATATAATGCTTGCCTTTTGTGCATGTATTTAATTCACTTCATAGTTGGATATGGTGCTATTAAATACCCTACCATGTTAATGGGTTAATTGGTTATTTCCACATTTTAATTTTTTTTTTTTTTTTTTTCATAGATTTTACCAAAAAATTAAATCTAGAGGCCATATTGGCAGCAAATTTCTTAATAATTTTTTTTTTAGATAATATAATGTCTATTACCTTTCATAAGAATATTACGGAAATTATGTCATTTAATGTAAAGCGGGCCATTTTTGGTAATTTAAAAAAAATACTTGGTCCTGAGGGCATGCTCTAGGAGCCGTGTTGCTATTTACGAGTAAGTTAACATTAATATATTCCAATTCGTTTTTATATTTTTGATATGAATGAACCGTTTTTATGGCCTTGGTCCTCCTTACAGGGTCTTAACAAGAAATCTATTATTTCCAAAGTTTATGTGACAGTGATATAGTGACGAACGGTTCAACAAAAAAAATGAAATGAATATTTTTATTGTACATTAATTTAAAGCAAAAGAAATATAACATGGTGATAAGAGGTGCCAACTAGATGATGTTTTTGACTAAAGATTTGGACTGTATTTTGAAATAAGATGGAAAGTTTTGAATCTGAGTTAATGTTTTCGTTTATGCCTGGTTCATTTTTAACTGTTTTTGACATTTTCATGGCATTTCCAGAATCAGCAAGTGATAACTACGGTAAACATTTAAATCTCCAAATGGACATTTAACAAAAGAAGCATTGAACAAAGGTTACAATACAACAAGCTATTTTATTTTTGCTATTTTTTAAGGAATACTATGTATAACGTAGTGCTAACACCCTGATTATTTGAAAGAGAGGGAGTAAGATAATGAAGATTTACAAAGCAATTAGGTTTCCACTTACCATACAGTTATTAATTGTTTTTAGACTTTGGTGTTATCATTTCTTATGAAGTCTCTCGGGTTAAAAAACTCGATAGTTCTAGCGTTAACGTTCCAATTGTTTCAATTGTTATGGTATGCTTTTGGTACACAGACTTGGTAAGTTTATGCAAATTTGTAATTAGTGTACCTTTATTTCATTATCAGTTCTATCCATAATTAAAATGGTAATGTGATATATTGTACAGTATATCTTGTGTATATATAGTTCTGTGTGTTTATCATTTTTGTTTCACATGAAAATATAAGGTCATAAACTTAATGAGCTAACCATTTTAGATATTAGGTGAAACTCTCCAGCAATCTTTATTTGCTTTTATTTGTATCTGCCGGGATAAATGTGTCTATTTCCCTGCTTATATCTTTTGATACTTTTAAAGCAATTCTAAGCATAGCAAACAGTTATAGTTAAACACATGGTACCGCTTACTTTTCATTTTTGCTTGTTTCAGCTCTTAACTAGTAGGTGTCTTATTTTTATATTCATAAGTAAAATGAATATATGTGTTAGTCTTTGTTATGTTTATTTTAAAATTTAAATAAAATCTTTTTCAGTTTTTTTTTTTTTTTTTTTTTTTTTGTGAAGTTGGAATGCTATCAGCAGCTTTTGAGGAAAAGAAGGCAACCTTTCAATAATTATTGTTTGGGGCTTGCACCAACTAATGACTAAATTTGAACCTAGAAATTGTATTCTAGAAAACTCGAGGTCTTCCTTTAATTGAAAGCCTCATTGATTAAAATTATTTTATGTATACTAAGAGTTTCAGCTTTAAGCACATAATTTTTTTAAGTCAGGGTCTATAAATACCAAAGGATTTATATTAATTTTATCTAGTTTTAAAATAAAATTAACGTCTCTTTTTTCTATCTTTTTAGAATGCTTGTATTTTTTCGTATTTGTAGGTTATAAAAAAATTCTTAAATTTTAAATGGTTATAAAATGAAAAGGTATTTTTATGAGGATCAAAGTTCAAAGTAATTTATTAAGCAATATAGTTAAAAAAGCATTTTCCTTTCTTATTTGTAGAGAGAATTGTATTGGATCATTGTATAGAAAATTTATTTAACATTTCGTAGCAAGAGACCTATATCATCAGTTTATTTTTCTTAGCAACAGACCTGTACCAACAGTAAATTTTTTTTAGCAACAGACCTGTATAGCTTATTTTTTTTTAAAAATTCAATACTTTCATAAATTTAATAAAACCACAGAGATTTATTTTAGGACTATTAAAGCTTTCCTTTAAAATTTACTTTTCTTATTCTTCTTTTATGAAATATCTGAATTGATGACAGAAATTATGAATCCCACTTATTTTTCCTTAGGATGATGTGGGCTGCTGGTACTCTTGCAGCAATGTCTAGTCTCACTTATCCGGCTATTAGTGCATTAATCTCATGCAATGCTGATGATGACCAACAGGGTAAGTTATTAAAAGATTTTTAGAAAACTGTAATTTAGAATTGTAACATAAACAAAGTTGAAAGAATATAAATTGTAAAAGCAATGGTGAAGTTAGTTACAAGTTTCAAATCACGAATTTTTATTTTTATAATATCTTTATTTATTTATAACAAATATTTATACAGGATAAAAGGATAAAAACATTTCAACTATATTGCTGTTATGAATATGTGTCCTGTGTATAACGTATTACATAAATTATAAAAGTTACTTTAAAATATAGATTATAAAATGTTAATAGTTTAAAAGCAAATATCTAAAGAAGTCTTGTCGATGCCATGCTAAGTATTCCGGACAACCCTAAAATTTTTAGTTAAAATGCTTTGTTATATTGCAAAAATATTTATTATGTGAACCAGTAGTCTGATATTTATAAACAAGTTGTTGAATGATTTAGCAGTAGAAAAACAAAAAGATTAGTTTGCGTATTCAAGATTTACTTTTGGTAGATGTAAGGTGTGCCTTTTGTTCCGAGTATTGTTAATGTGAGATAGAAGTGCGAAGTAATCGTGGAACAATACATTTTTTGTTTTTGTGACGCAAATTTAAACAAATTGACAAGCACGGTATTTAAAGATTTTGGTGATTATTGTAAGTTGGGGAGTTTGATATATGTGGATGCTCTAGTTGAGATTGAATTAAATTTGTTGGTTTGTGTTTGTGCTAGGTTACATTATGTAAAGTTTGGGATAACTAGGCTTTGATAAATGATATTTGTGCTTTGATCGTAATGTGACTGAATGTTTGTCAGAATGTGCAGTCTGATTACTCCTGTTTTTAATTAGTTGATAATTGCTTTGCAAAAGTTAGTGATGGCTCTGATTGGTTTTTGATGATAGTAATTGATGATAGTTTTGAGAAGTATAGACTGTTTATCATAATGTGATCTAAGTAAAAAAACTTACTGGTTAGTGTTTTGCATTGGCAGACAAAAGGTATCTAAAGCCACCATATAATTTCAGCTGCATGAAATTGCATAAATTAAATGGTGCGTGTTTGTCCTCTTCCTTGTGTCACAAATTTGTAATAAAAAAAAAACAAAAAAAAAACAAACCTTTAAACTAAAATTGGAAATAATTGAGCATTATCTGCTTTTTAAGTTTTTTTATTTTTTTTTATTTCACAATTTATACATGTATTACATATTTTACAATGAATGCATAATTACATATTTTAAAATGAATGCATAATTACACCTTTTACAATGAATAAAAATTTACATATATTTGATTGAATAATCTTCAAACAAACATTTATCAATTTATTTATTGATACAAAAAGAATGCTCCAAGATTACTAAATAATCCAAGTATCAAGTACTTTTTTAATTATTAAAATTATTCTTTCATTCTAATGTAATTATTCAAGTAATTTGTGATAATATTTACCATAAACAAAAATTATGATTTTAATCTAATTATTTGTTTTATAATGGGAAATTAAAATGTTTTAAAGTATTTTCTTTTTATGACAGGATTTAGATTTCTGACTTCTTAAAAAAAAAAAAAAGCGATTTCAAAATTTTAAAATGTTTTAGATTTTTCTGACAGATGAGCCATAAATTGTTTTGTCTCTGAAGTGCTTGTTTTGGCATTTTTTTTATATGGTATTTACATTTAAAATATTACTTTCAGAAATCGTTATTGTGGTTATAGCTTTATATAGTAATAAATGTTTTGTTTTTGTTTTACTTTTCTGTTTTTTTTTTTTTTTTTTAGGTGTGGTCCAGGGTTTGGTTACTGGAATACGTGGACTATGTAATGGAATCGGTCCAGCCTTATATGGCTTGATTTTCTATTTGTTCCATGTAAATCTCTCTGCCCAGGAGAGTGTGCCTACTATACTAGATAGGAATGTTACATTGCACGCACATCCTGTAATTAAAGTGGTAATCTTTGTTTTTTTTTTACTATTATAATTCAACTTGTATTTTTATTATATATTAATATATTTCAAAATTTCATTGAAAATTATTTAGAGTACTGAGTAATCGGTCTCCACCAGTTATTTGTTTTTGAATTTTTTCAAAGAAAGTGAATCCACTGTTCATGGACAACATTTGACTGTTCTGTGACTGAATTAACAAAAATTTTATGAATGTAATGGTTTGCAAAAGCATGGCAAGCTTGTTGGCAAGATAAAGATAAAAATGGTACATGGTAATTGATGATAGAAGAAAGCTGCAACAGGATTCAACAAGCAGCAAGTTTTCTTATGCTGAAGCTAAATAGAAATAAATTCTCTGTCAAGAATTGTAACTACTTTTGATTTGTTTTTGATCTATTGGAAGAATAGTTTATACAGAAAACCAATGATTTTAATCATGATTATAAAGAAATATAAAAAATATTTCAATTTAAAATAAATTTAAATTTACCTTTTACTGTTCACGCCTTTGTTTAAAGACAGGAAACTAAATATAGATGTTTAAGATCATTTGAATGGAATGTTAATAATTCCTTTTTTTTTTAAAATTAATTAGAATTTAATTAAAATCCCCTGTGGACAATTAATTTTGATTTGGTTGTGATTTCATAACTATAATCTCGATTTAATTATTCTCTACTGTTCAAATATTAGTAATAATTCCGTGGGAAGGGGAGACAAAATATGAAAAAATAGTTTCGAATTTAGGCACAACTTTTGGCCCGAGTTTCAGCTAAAAAATCTGCTGTCAGAGTCAGTAAAAAAAACCTTCCTTACAACAGAGAATTTTTCGCGTTGTTACCAAATGAGCTCCAGCTGTAAAGCTCACTACACTCACTTTTTTGCTTTTACAAAAAAAAATGTGAAAGCTGCTCTTCAAAATATCAGTGTTTTCAAAACATTCTCCATCCATCAAAAATTTTTTCCGAAAACATATCATATTTGCTAAAAGATTTTAAAATATAAGAAAATATTTTTTAGTATGTCGACAATTTTGAAAATATTTTTGTGTCCAAACCTTATACTTAATTTGTCCAAAGTGATATTTTTTGATAATTCTCAAGAGGCCGTTTCAAAAGTTTTCAAGACGGAAAGGTAAAACTGATAGATATAAAAAATCATAACAACTTATTATTTAGATATTGATATATCTTAGTAAAATAATATAAAGTAACATTTTATTTATGTTAAATAAATAAATTTTTTATAGAAGATAGCAAATTGTACCTTTATCAATTTTTTCTAAATTCTGAGTATAATCTTGATTTAAACAAAGCATATTTTGTATTTCTGTTTTGAATTTTGAATAAGTAAGTTTGACCACTTATACTTTATTTCTTGTTCATGCAGTTTCAAAGAAATAAGGAGATTTTAGTTTTGTTATTATTGACCATTATTGACCATTTTAATTTTGAGAGAATTTTTCAAGACCAAATCAGAAGTGAAACAAATAGGCTGTTTTGCAGTTGTAAATAGAGGTTTCTAAGGGGTTTTTTTAAGTGCTTGCTGATGTATTTTATGATAACATACTTTTGTTATGGGTTTTTGCAAGCATGGTCGACAAAAAATCGTGATAAATTTTAACAAACCTCTTTTTAATTATGTGTTGCCCTATCATGCTGTATGACACACTATGTGACACAGCTCTTTGTATGGTGAAATGCCTAAATATACTTAACACTTTCCTCAAAAATTTATGGTTAAGTTTCACCTAAATTTGAACTGTCAGATTTCATTCTAAACACTAGACGTTAACTGTTGCAAAATACTTTTGCAAATCTTTTTTCGCGGTCGTTTATTTTGAATAATAAGCAGTAGCCAAATGCTGCTTTCTTTTTATTTTAAGTCTGACACCAATTATAATTTAGAGTTTTTAAGTATGTGTGCCGTGTGTCACTTTATCTGTTGTTGATGTTACGTTTGCTTATGAAAGCATGTTTAGCAAATACCCAATATCACAGAAAGTGATTTTGCATAGTTGGTTTATGCTAAAATCGCTTTATTACTATTTACTTGAAACGGAAAACAGTTTACGGTTTTGTGTTTGCATTTAAAGGTTGAACACACTTTGTCCTTTAGTGGGTTTAGGCGCAAATTAACTAACCTTGAATATAAGTAACTTGGTGTTTAGATTTCTCAAATTGGGTGCACAATGGATCTTTATAGCTTAAAATTGAAAATTTAAAAAAATCAGTTGCTCTTTGAAAATTGTTTCCTAAATATATAAGATTTGAAATTTGTTATCTTGGGTAGCAGTACGTGTTTTTAATATATTTTCTGTTATTATTGATGATGCGTTGGCAGTTTTTAGGCCTCATGAAAAACCCATTTGGAAATTTTAATAATGAGGATGTGCAAGTATTTATAACTTAGCATATTGACTGAAGATCATTGCCCTTAGGCTTATTTTATTGTACTGAAGTCATTTTGCGTAAACATTTATGCCCTTTTGGCAAAAAAAGAACTTTTTGTAATCAGTTTTTTTTGTTATTTCTTGATAAAACATACTGTATGTTCGCAGTAAAACATTTTAAAGTACTTCACTAGTGTGAAATTAAGTGCACATTGAAAAGACCAGGTTAAGTTTGAAATATATATGAACATTGAGATTTTTTTACAATGAATTTATATGCTCTAAATTTTTTTAGATATTTCATTAGTTTTTTCTTAAAAAAAGCTTCGATAATTTTATATTTCTTTTAGAATGCATTCATTCCTGGACCTCCATTTTTATTTGGTGCTTGCCTGGTATTTCTATCACTTCTTACTGCGCTATTTCTTCCGAACTCTAACAAAAGTAATAGCAATAGTAGCTATACATCACTGACGCAAGTTAATAATCGCAATCTTAGAAACACTTCAGTGAGTGAGTATGACAGTGAATTTGAAACAAATGAACATAATATTCTCATAAGAGATGGAATAAATACATAATACTGCTTGCAATATTGATTTAAATACATGGAATCGCAGAGATATAATTATTAAAGAAAGTTTATTTAATTTATTTGTACAGTTAAATAGTTGGGTAAAGTGTGAGAGTTTTTTTTTCCAATTATTTTAACATTTAATTAATTTGTAGGTCGACCTTAAATTTATATTCCCTCAAAAACATGTTTTTCCTATTTTTATATTAATGTTCGTGGCTAAGTATCCATATTTATAACCAAGTTTAACAGCTATATTTAAAGAATTTGATGATTGCATAACTTTTTTTTGACAACAAAACATATCTTGCTACTACAAACCTGTAATAGATTTTTCAATCAAAATAAAAAATCTCAAATCCTAAAAAAGATCGGTTTGACATACTGAAATTTTTCAGCAATATTATTTTATTACCGTTATGATGGAACTTCTAAACTCCTTGAGCAAAAAATAAATTCTGATAAAACTAATGTTTTGTCTAAAAGTCATCGACGGAGTAAATATAAGATAACAGGTATATTTTTCTTTTTTCTTTTTGAACACAATCTATAAAAAAACAAAATTACCATTATAAGGCTCTTTAGTCTACACTTAGAAAACTTGAGCTTTAAAACAAAAAATAGACAATGTATTCCATAAAGATAAAATGATATAAAAAAAAGGTCTTGCAATAGCGGTTTTTTAGTTTTTGTTCACTTTAAAAAATTATTTGGCTCATAAAAAGTATATTTCTATAAAATATATTTTTTGCACACCCTTTTCTATTGCACACCTTATTTTATCTCACCCTATTCTATTATATTGTTTGCGCACCAATAATTCTGAATTATTGCTATATAATACAAAAAAACCCTCTCTCTAAAGAATGACCCATAAAGTAAGCGTTAGCATGGTGTTTTATTCATGCCTTATAATGAGAATTCCTAGCTTGATCCGCATAAAAACAAGTTTTAGAACCATACGAGGTTATATTTTATTTTATTTTACATAAAAGCGTTTTTACAGAGCAATTTATTATTATATTTTATTGAATTTTTTATACTGAAGAATTTGAGGAATTAATGTATTAGCTTTTTTTTTTTTTTTTTCACAAGATGGCCACCTTAATCATTTAAACTAATTTTTACCTAATGATTTATAACATGAGTACCTTTAAAGTTCTAGGTTATTTATGTAAAATTTTCACCCCAGAAGATTTCTTTCAAGTAGATGTTTAAGGAGTTTATTATTTTTTTAAAGAATATTTATTTCATAGAATATTTATAAAAAAGAAGTCTCATGTATTATAATATAATACATTGCTAAATGAATAGAAAATACATTTACCTACTGACCACTAAACAATATCCTTGGTATATAATATATACATCATTATGTTTATATTATAAACATAATGATGGTTATCTTTTAATGACAGCTTCATCAAGATGTTAAATATAAATATTTGCGCTTTTTTCAATAAAATTTTATTACAGGATATTAAAGGATACAGAAAACCATTCCTATGGTTTCTGCAATGCTGCTTCTGTGACTTCTTCTTTTACAGTTTTACGTCCATTTCCCATGCTATGCTTGCATGGATTAGACAGAAATCATATGAGTTTGGCATGATTTTAACAGATCGAGTACCCTTTCTGTCGTCCACCCTGCTTTACAGATCAAAGAACTAGGTGCTTTTATCGTTACACCATCACTAGGAAGATTGCCAACTAAGGCTGAAGGCCCCAACCTGGCCATGAGACATGGTTATCTCCTGCCGGATGTCAACCCGGAGATCTCGAGACAACGGAGAACATTAAAATAAACAGCTGTTTCAAATAAACTGCTCCTGTACAAGCTGGAATTTAAAAAGAAATATATTTTCTTGAATTTAGTTTTATATATTTAAGAATCTTTCAGCGGAAATTTTCTTAAAAATTTCTTTCTAAAAATGCAGTTTTGACATCAACGTCACTCACTGTTAATCAAGGATATTTCCGTTATAGCGTAACGCCATATTTCGCCCATCATATATTTTTAAAATCTGAGCTGTTTCTAACGAGATTGGAATTTCCATGGTTTTTGTGTATTGTCGATGACGGCTAAATTGGGCTCAAACCATTTTAACCAAACAAAAAACATATTTATTTTGGCTTATGTAATTGCATAAGTGTACTTAACTTTTTTCCTCAGCCTACAGATCAAAACTAATTTGAATTACATTATCCTTTTACATTCAGAGAAATTTTTGTTATTTCTCCCCTCTATTTCATTTTTGAAGAATTTTCATGATTAACAGCATATTGCTACTCATCAGCTAGATGCAATTATTTTCAGGTCATTCATATTGGCTTTGATTTTGGCTTTTTTTTTTTTCATCTTTTCTTTTCTAAAATTAATTTAACAAGGTACCGCAACGGTAAAGGTAACGGTAACTGTATTGCTACGGCAAACCTAAAGGATCAGAATTTTTTTGATATATGAATGTTGCTATTGAAAAGCAAACGCCACGTTTTTAATAATTGCAGTGATTGTGTTACTTGATATAAACAGACTTGGAGGCACTCATTGACAAAATATTGAATAGTTGGCTGAGATTTCTGTTGAATATATGTGCATTTCTATGTTTATTTTAGAAATTCAGATCTTTCAAGATTGCATACACCAATATTGATGTAGTTGGTCTCCCAATATTTTAAGATTACAGACAGCATTATTGATGCAATTGTTCTCCCAATTTTAATATTACGCACATCAAAATTAATGCAACTGATCTGCGAATCTTTTAAGATTGCACAAAGCAATAGTAGTGCAGCTGGTCTCCCAATATTTCTACCTCTTTTAAAGAAAGAATTTTTTCTTTATAGCATTATCTTTCCACCTTGTAAAATATACAATCTGATTAAGCTGCTAAAACCGTTTTAAGATGGAATCTATTCTCAAGAAATAGTTTGATTTATATATTGCCAATCAGGACGATATTCTATTTTTATTCTTCCTGCCATTTGATTGTCTTCCTTTGGATTATGATCTCCAATCCTTTAATTCTCAATTTTTACCAATATCTTTCTCAGTCTGTGTAAGACCTGCTGTTCCTTTACATGTTCTTTTACCTTCCTGTGTAGGAAACATTCTGCTTTAAAAAAAAAGTTTTTTTTTCGACTTTTAATAATGTTTTGATTTATTGGTAAAATTGTTTTCCGATATTTTTAAAGCTACCAATGCTAACTTTTTATTTTATTTGCGAGTAAATGGATTTCTATTTTTTACTCAAATACAGTTTATATTTAGTTTCATTTTATTTTATTTTAACTTTGCTCTTTTCTTTTTTTAATGGACATTTTAATTGGAACAACTTTGAAAAAATTTTCTAACTTTACTATAATATCTGATGTCTGTTGAAATATATAGATAAAGTTTATTAATAGTTAAATACCATTGGAAATAATTCTGACTGTAAAATCTGGACTTTATTTCAAAATTGAGTTTGTGGCTTCTCTTCAACAAAATGAGTGAGATTTATCCAATCAAAATCAATGCTAACTTTTTTATCCAATCAAAATCGATGTTAAATCAAAATTTGTGTAAATATTTTTTGTGGCCTTTTTGCTAATTGAATGAGCTGAAAATTTTGACTCAATTAAATAACTTTTTAATAAATTTTGGATCTTCTTCAAATCGTATCAATTTCACTGGTGACTTAAAGACATTATAATGGATTTGGTAACCTTGCAGTCTGGTCATTCTTTATGGGTGGCAATCCTTCAACTGCACGCTGACCAACTATTAAAGAAACGTAACTAGATTGTGATGATTCATCATGTTTTTTCAAAAAACTTTAAACGGGTAAGATAAACTTTTTTTTTCGTTTTTACATATTTCAAAAATCATTTTGACCAAATTTCAAAAATCATAAGCACATTAGATTGTTGCTATAACTTGATTAGAGCTCAGTGATATTTCTTGGTTAATTTTATCCAAGTTGATCAGTTTTTTTCGTTTTTACATATTTCAAAAATCGTTTGCACATTAGATTGTTGCTATAACTTGATTACAGCTCAGTGATATTTCTTGGTTAATTTTATCCAAGTTGATCAGTTTTTTTCGTTTTTACATATTTCAAAAATCATACGCACATTAGATTGTTGCTATAACTTGATTACAGCTCAGTGATATTTCTTGGTTAATTTTATCCAAGTTGATCAGTTTACTTAATTTAATTTGTCACCCACAATCCAAAACTAGGAATTTACCTTTGATTTCTTTCTTAAATGGGCCTCAGCAATTTCTAAAAATCTGTTCTGTAAAGTGCTGCATAAAATTAAGATTTTCAAACTTAACAATTTTTTTATTTACTCATAAACATTTCAATAAAAACTAGAAATTGGATATAAGATATAAGTTTTCAGAATTTACAAGTTTTAAAACAACTTTATACTTTATTCGCACTAAGAAACATATGATATATTTTTATTATATTTATATATTTTTATAAATGTGTTGTCACTGTCAATTAATATTTTTCTTTTATCAGATTCTTCCTAGATGCTATTTTGGCCTTAAACAGTTCATCTGACAATGGGCCTAGAATTTTAATAGAATTTCCTTGCATTGATACTTTTTCTTTTTTAAAGGATTTTTAAAGAGGATCACACTGAATCATTATTCAAATTGATTATTTTTTTCAGCCAAATCTTTTTTTTTTGAATTTGATTTTTTCTGCATTCTATATATTCCCCACAGCTGAAGGAAAATTCTAATACATCTTTTTTTGACAGTTTTAAGTTTGGTTTTTTAAGGTTTTTTTCAGATTTGGATAACACTCAGATAGATCATAATCAAAATGATTTGGATAACACGCAGATAGATCATGATCAAAATGATTTGGATAACATGCAGATAGATCATAATCAAAATGAGGTTAAGCACAATAGAAGTGAAGGTAAATCATAATTTTGAGATTTAAATTCAAGCAGATCTGTTAAATCTGTAATAGGAAACAATTTTTGAAAATGTGTTATGATTTTTTAATAAATAAACTAATTAAGAGCAATCGAAATTCATTTCTATTTTGTACCAGCTCATTGCTTGCAAAAATTCTCACATGTTTGATCTATTTGTAATTAATTCATTTTCCAAATTTTTTCATATTTAAATGTAAAGTTATTAATTTTTTATTAAGGATCTTCAGTTATAAGTGGCAATTGTCAGATTTAAACTCACAAGTTTGACCAAATGATTTTACAAGTTAATGATGCTACCATTATGCTTATTTAAGTGCACCATTTTATGTGGTCGGGAAGTTATAAATTTAAAAAGAACTATGTGTTTGAATACAGTGCTAATGAATTTTATGTTAATATTTCATATTACTAGTGACAAAATTATGTAATAAAATTCTGTAATAATTGGTGTAATTGTTATTTTTTGCCCCCTTGTTTAACTGAAATCTTTATTTTGAATTTTAGTCTGATCATTTTCATTTTGGTTTTATTACATAGTTATATTTTATGTCCATCAATGTTTCATTGGAAAAATATTGGACTTTAAATTTAGCTAAATCAAGGATATCTGGTATTTTAGCCTCTCATTTTTCAGAATCAACTTATAGAGTTTCTGGAAAGTACCAAGTATCCTGTTTGACTAATCTATGAATTTATATAATGATACATTGACATAGTAATTACTCTATGTGAAAGAACAATACAGTTGATATTGGTAAAGTAAATGATTATAATTACATTATGTTAAAAAGCTGTGTAACTAAATTTAAATTTTTGATTTGAATCACTTATCTTACTAATGACATCACTGTGTTGTCAATATCCAAGCATTTAAAATATTTGCTTTAGAAATTGTTATTGTTGATGATTCTACCATTGTGATTCTAATATGAAATAGTAATAATAATAACCAAGGTAAGTTGGTATTAAATATTGCTAACTTTTTTATAATAATATGAAATTATATTTTTTTTTTTGACAGGATATTTTTATTTAATTAAAATGTAGTGTTGTTATAGTTATTGTTAAGAATGTATTTAGATTTTGTGATTTTTTTTCTTTTTTGTTTTCTGTTTGTTATTTGTGTTAGACAGACACTTTTATTTACATTTGCCATTTTAAAGAACCCAAGAGAAATATATTTTATTTAAATTTATTTATATTTATTTATATATTTTTTATTAATTTAATTTATTTAGATTTTAAAGTAAAGTCTAATACTTTGCAATTTGTTAAAAAAAAAAGAAAAAAAAATTATTTTCTTAGAATCAAAAGTCCTTAAATTTTTCTTGTATTCTATGATTTCTTGGATTTTAAAAAATAAGAGTTCAGGAAAACGTTTGGAAATTCTGCATCCTTTAGGCAAGAAATTTAAGTGTGATTCTACATTTTTAGATTAATTATTTTTAAAAAAAACTTCAAGGTCTTCTGAAAATGATTTTGAACTGCTCTTAAAACATAGGAATGTTAGTGGAAAACATTGAAATGCTGCAAAATTTTCTTAGATTTTTATTGAAAAACATTGAAGTGCTCTAAAATCATTTTTTTTTGGGTTATATAATTCAGCGGTTTATCAATTCTACCAAGGGTAGATTGGGACATGTCAGAGCTCAAAGTTATACTTGAAGCTATCCTTATGGTACAAGGCAAGTGCACTACCACTGCATTACGGCCAATTTGAGAATGACCAAACCAATGGTCAACAGTTTCAAAATACTCTCTGTAACAATCATACATATAAAATATTTCAAATATTTGTAACCTAAAAGTGCACCTCTCAAATTTTAGTAGTGAAAACAGGCTGTTATTAAATTACGTTTATTGCTTTTTTGATTTTATACCGATCAAAAGGTACCTTTTATTTGCCTTATAATTTTGCTCAATAATAATTATGATCTCAATAACCATGAAGAAACTAAGATTTTTTCTGATAGGACCAGTAAAAGGGAAAAGAAACATTTTAATGTGGAAGAATACTACAAGTTTGGTTATAAATGATTAATAATAAGCGTAAGCTATTTCACATATTTTAAAACCAGATGAGTGGTTTGTTTTCCTAATCACTGTAAACATGAAAATATCGACCTATATAAAAAGGTTTATACTTTAGCTGCACTTATATGAGACGATTTGAAAGAAATCACCATGACAACATTAATAATAAAAGTACATATTGCCAAACTTGGCTTGTTAAAAACCTTCCAGGTAATGTTATTTTAATTTTTTAATTTTAAAAGTGTTTTTATGTCTTTGAAAATTTTTTATTTGGAAGAGTTAAAGTTTCAAGATATGAGGATGCT
>JAUZNK010049477.1:0-16111 GCA_035046665.1 Euphysa ruthae
ATATATACATAATTTGCCGTAAAATGAAATATTCATGAGTCTAGGATAAACTGAAAAAAAAAGAAGAAAAACTTTTAAATGTTACGTAATCATTATTATTCAATTATTCAACCACGTAAGAACATCAGAATTATGAATCACTTTCAAAAGCTGTTGAGAAAATGACATTTTAAATACATGATGCATCGTTATCAAAGTAATAAAATTCAAGGTCAGGTTTTACAGAATGAGTGATAAATTCTTTAAATTTTAAAACTAAAGGGTTCTCTTGAGAAATGTTATAATTCCATCAAAGATATAACTATAATGTATAGTTATTATCCAAATCAATATACTTTTACAATACGATTTGTAGAAGTACTACAACTTTATTGTTACGGAGATATTAGTTAATCTCCTTTTTGTCTGGCATCTTAAATAACTGTGGTGTTCCTGATAAAACCAGACAAACTTAAAAATCGATATAAAGAGAATAAAGCTAATCTTCTTACCTTGTATTAAAGAAATAAAGACTTTGAAATAGAACTGCGTAGTTTATATAAATAAACCTACAAAATCTTTTTCAAAACCCTCGATCGGTTTAGCAAAATTCAGAGGTTTTGTTTTGGAGGTGTTGCGTGATAATGAAATATGACGTGATATCACTTCAGGGGAAAAAGAGATTATCTCATTAAATTTATTGAGGAGTAATTTACGAGCTGTTAAATTTTATGACAGGGTAATTCAATTTCTATATTCAAACAAACGGTAGATTATTATTAAGAAGACACTGTGACGAAAATCAAATAAATTAATGCGGAAATAAATAAGAAGTTTAAAGACCAAAAGAGTAACGAATCTTGAAAATTAACTAAAGTTTTGTTTAAAATTTCATTTGCTAAGATTTTATTTTGGCTATGTCTTTGTTTATTATTTGATTGGCTAAGGTTTCGTTTATATTTAATTGGTTAAGTTTTTATTTATTATTTGATAATAGATAAGTATATTTTCCAAAATTAACCAAATAAAAAAATACAATGTAGATTTTCATAATAATTTAGAATAAATTATAATAAAAAAAGTAATAATGAAATAAAAAAAGTTGGGATATTTGTTTAATTTAAAATTAGGTTTAATTTAGAGGGAGTCACTAATATAACAAGACCTGACCAAAAGGAGTGACTCCAGAAGGATCTACAGAAGACAATAATTTGAAAGGTTACCCGGGATAGTTACTAGCACCAATGTTCATAAAAAATAAATACACATTTGTCTATATAAAAGACTTTGAGGTCACAGTTCTTGATATACCTACATATCTGATGTTTTTACGATATAGATTTCTTGATATTTATTGCAACATAATATGTAAGTGTTCAATTTTCCACAAAATGCCTCGTTATGAAGCTGATCGTAGATCAAATAACAAAAATCAAGATAATTATGACGTTTGCAAATTAATATATGATGTCTATGAAGACAATAAGTACTTCATACAGTCTTTTAATCTGACCAAACCTTTGCATTATGGAATTTTTTATTATTTAATTTTACGTTTAAAATTTAGCTTTTTTTGGAAAATTCAACTACAACATGAACTTTGTTAGGAGTAAAGTTTGAATGATGTACAAACGGGTCTATATTTACCAGTGGTTATAACATGCTTGGATCTGCATTTTTGGATATTTTTTACTAGAATAACTAATATTTGTTAGCGTCAAGATTAAAATTTCTGTGAATTTACCAATATTTAGCTTTTGAAAGCAAATATCTGGATCTGGAAGTATCAGAAAGTTGTTTTGACTGGGAAAGGTTATTATGATGATAGCAGAAAGCGTTGGGTTTAGGTTTACCTCTACTTCCAAGAGTAAAAACAGTAGGTTAGAGGAAATAAATAGGAGTAGATCAAGCAAATTAGTTGTTTATGATTTTCTTCAGTTATCATTCCTTTGAAAACTGGTTAACAACGTTCGTTATGATTGTTACGTGAGAGTAAAACAGCAGTAATCATAGTCACTACACAGACAAGAATCAATGAAAATACTTATGCTGTTTGGGTATGTTTGTATGGTTCTGAATATCTTTTTACTCCATTACATTTTCAGCAAGAAATAATAACTATCCGTTAAATCCTGGGATAACTGCAACCTATTTCAAGATGAAGTATAGTTTCAGGGTTAGGTTTTTAGAGTACGGTTATACTGTTAAACCTACATCCAGCGAAATAGGTTTTAGGGTATAAAGCGACTGACATAGCCTTCATATTGATATATTGTTCACATGCTAATAAATCTTTTACTATTTTTACTGCTTCCTTAAAGTGCACAAGCGCTAGCTTGCAGCAATGTTATTATCTAACGCTTTGTGAAATAATATGTTGTATATCTGAATATCTAACTTCACTTCAGCAAAATTTGGTGACTTTGAGATTTTTTTAACTAAATAATCATGAATGTTTCGTGCTTCTGCAGATCCGGATTATTTTTTCAAGTGTCTATACAGTGACATATTTTAATATTGGTGTGCTTCCATATTTATACCATGTAGATTCCATTTGGACCAAAAACATTTTTGGTCCAAATCAATATTATCAACCACCTTGCTAAAAGTGAACAACGTATATCTGCTGCAACCGAGCGATCTTAAAAAGGTTATTTGACATAAATACTATGTCGTATGCCTGATACTTCTTCACAAACATGAAAAAATAAAAAAAACAACCATATTTATTATCATTTATTATTCTATTTATTTATTATTTTTTTTTTTTTGTGCGATTATTTTTCTGGGAACTTCTTTGCACTATCACTTTTTTCAGGAATTATGATTTCTAAGAACTTTTAAGTATGGTATAATTCTCTGAAATTTTATAGTTTAAGTAGTTAATAGGTTTTATTGAGCAACTTTTGGTTTGTTGCAATTTGCGCCATTCTTATGCACATGTTCTAGGTTTCTCTGATAATTTTTTATGCAAGTTTGATTTTTCTGGTCATTTTTATGCCCATTTTCTAGGTTTTTGTGGTCATATTTGTACATATTTTCTAGAGTTTTTTTTTTACAGTTTTTTATGCTCCTTATTTAGATTTTACTGGTCATTTGTTGTCCAGGTGTCTTTAGTTTTTTATGGTAATTTTTATGACCATGGTTGTCTGGCCAAGTGGATAAGGCTACGGTCTCCAGATCCTAGCGCTGTGGGTTCGAACCCTCCTCGGAACCAATGACATATTTACCGTAAGCTGAAATGGAAGCCCTAAGTACACCAGTACCAAACCCAAAAAAATTTTTGGCCCTATGTCAAAAATAAAAATAATTTAGAAATAATTTGGTCGTTTCATGCCTCTTTTATGCCCATTTTCTAGGTATTTTGGTCATTTTTATGCAAAATTTCTAGGCGTTTAGGTGCAAGTTATTCTGGAAAATTTTGTAAATTTTTTCGATTATAGAATGATGTGAATATGTTTTTATTATACAATTTAAGATTTTATTTTAATAAGTACCTTATTTCGCTAAACCAGTTTTTGTTTATTTGTACGAACATATCGTAGTTTTATTTTCATTACGCATGTGAATGTTATGTTATGTCGTTATTATATTTTGAATATGTAATTTAGGGTTTTTTCTATTGACTATGGTTTTACATTTTTGTATTTTGTGGAAAAAAAAAAAAAAAAAAATGTTTTCAACTAATTCTTGCCTTTGGCTTTAGCATCCTTTAAGCATTATCATTATATAAAAAGAACTATCAAAACCAACCAAGACAAGTGATTATGTTAACATTAAAAATAACAGTCGCCACAGCAGTTCGTTGACATTTTGCATACTTTTTCATCGATTTTAGCATCTAAAAGCAGAAAAATTAACCATTTTTAGTTAAAATTTGTAAAGAATACAAACTTTTACTGATCACGCACATTACAAAAGTACAGGAGAAATGTTGATTTTGAACTTTCCTGAATGCTTTTAGGTTAAATTTTTACAAAGTCTGATGTCGGTTAAGATGATCACCGGGTAAGGATCAAAGTTTCTTAGAATAGTGCGATTGGTAGAAGTCCTAATTATTCATATAAAAAACATATTTTTATCAAATTTTTAATTATATTAATACGTTTTTAAAATTTAATTGCATACGATTGTTGGAAAATGAATTCTAAAACTTAATTCTGTATTGGAAATTTAAGTTAATTTCTATAAGCGTTACTTTTCGAAGCTTTGATAAGGCGTTACTATGGTACACCTGTTTTAATTGGTTTTAGTATAGTGGCATTCAGAACAAAAGCCTAAATAGAACCACGTATAAAAATTGCATTATAATTAAGTATTTTTTCTTGATAACTTTATTTTTTGATTGACAAAAGTTTAAAATAGTCAAAGATTTATTAACCTAATAATTGGCTGAAATTTCTATAAATAATTCCTATAAGATTATCAAGCATCAAGCAAATTTTTATTAATCCTTTTGATATTTTAAGTGTTAAAAAATGTCTTTGGTACAAATTGGATGTGTACCTTAAGCCACAATGAATAAAGATAAAAAAAATTTAATGACGCTTTTATAACAGATTAAAAAAAAAACAAGTTGCTACCAAATACAGGACTTGGGACGAACGTATTTTATCCAAAATCGAACTCTCAGTCTCGGATAACTAAGGGCCCTAATAAATTACATGAACCTGATAGCCTTTCAATAATTAATGGTAAACCAAATAAAAAAACAAATGGCATTATTGTATATTAAAATTAATTGGTATTACACTCGATATTTAAAAACCATGTGAAGGTTCCTCTCTTCAAACCAGAGGTTTATTTCTTGGTATTTCCATTGTTTGATAAAGTTTGGCACCAAGATGTATTGGAATGCTATGATATAGACCAAAAAGCCTATTTTAAAATTAGTTATTACAGCCAAACACTTCTTGACAAAATAGTTTATCTGATAATGTTATCAGCGAATCATTTTGAAAATAGTTTTGGTAAGGCTCTTTTATATTTTGATTCTTCATATGATTTTGAGGCTTTTCTTCTTTTTTTCTTCAAGTCTTTACCAGAAGATTTTCATATTTTTTTTACGGTAGAGACTCTTCTTGTTCTGATTTTCTTGTTTTGCCTGTTTTTTGCAATTACATGATAATTCGTTGACACTCAATCAAAGAATATTATGATAAATCAAATTAATTATTAAATTTTTAGCCAAATTTCTTAGTCGGTTAAGAGTTATACTTGATAATTCGTGACGAAATCTTTCAAAAATTTTAGCCCGAAGTATTTGGTACTATGGTCATTGATTTTGTGACAAATGACATCCCAGGGTAAGAATTTTGTTTTAAAATATAACTCATTTCCGGAATATCTTTTCATTTTTTACCGTATAGGAGTAAGAAGGAATGAAGTTATTTTGCTATGAAAATTAAACGTAAAAGAGAAAATCTTGGCCCAAAATCTAACCTCAGGTGCAAGAATTTTTTTTTTTTTTTTTTTTTTTTTTTAAAGGAGAGACTTTATAATTTAAAATTAAGTCAAAATGAAGATTATAGGATTTTTATGTAAAGTAAAATCCCTTATCGAGTCATTAACAAGACATTAGATCATGACCAGCTGAACTTTTTCTTTTGGAAAAAATAAAACATTCTGTACTCAAGAATTATACATAGCAAATTAGGTTACTTAGGTAAAGTCATTACAAGAATTCTTGTATTTTTATGTAGAAAGAAAGCTGAACAAACTGAAGTGAAAAATATTCCCTGTTCTGGACAAACCACCTGGTTCTCTGAAATTATCTCAATGCCGTTAAACCACGAAATAAACCTATTGGTATCAATTGGCACAGTATTTATCGAGTGAAAGTATCGAAAATAATCCCCAACAAATATAATTAATTTAATGACCCAAATAAATATTTTCTGGTATCAATACTTCCTGTCATATCGAAAATGTTTGAAAGGGTAGTAAATTAAATATTCATTCGATATTTAGAAGACAATTTATTTTAGTGTATCGTGAATTTCGGTTCCGTAAGAAAAAAATAGATCGATGAGTCAGCTGCAAATTATGACGAAGTTATCATCGGTTTCATTTTCATCAATCTGTCGACAGATTTGATACCAAAAAGCATACTTATAAAAAAAGCTGTAATCGTCTTTATTTGGGGAAATTATTAGATCGGTTTCAAGGCCACCTGCTTGGCAGGAAGCGGTGTGTGGAGAGCGGCGGAATACTATTTTAAAAACAGCCAGTTCTCTGCGGGGTTACCCCAGAGTTCTATAACTGGTCCTTTGACGTTTCTTATTATTTTAAATGATTTTAACCAATGACTTAACTATGGCGGTTTTGTCCTATTTGCTGAAAATAAGGTTTTCTACGTTTTCAGCAATGACTCTGTAGTAATCAAAAAATCTCTACCATTCTCGAACTATTTTAACAATAGCGTCTTGTTAATCAATTTAAAACAAAGAAAGAAGTAAAGTGTGGCTTTTTGAATATTAAACGAGCTTACAAGTATCTAGGTATAACGTATAATTATCAATACTTTAAAACAAAGATTATTCCTTGTATTATCTGCACATAAAAAAAAAAAAAAAAATTAATTCTATAGAAATTTAGGGAAGATTTCTAAATAAACTAATTCTTACACGGATCTTAGGAATTTCATCAGTTTCAAGAATTTTTTTGAGTGGTATTTCACTTCGATTTATTAACTCTTTTAACCTGTCACTTGGTTTGTCATTTTTGACGCATATTTATAGTTGATACATACGTGGCCTAAAAATACATGTAGCTAAGTAATGTAGTTAAGTAGGCGTGATTAGCGCAAAATGAGATACTAAAGGTTATAACTTAGGGTTTGCTTGAATAAATATCTTCGAACTTAGAATAAAATTTGTTAACTCTAGAAGTTTATCCTACTGATGAGTGTGATCTAGTAGGTTGCTTAACCATTGAGTAGGTTATAAAACAAATTAATAATTTTTAGAGATTCTACATTTAGGTGCGGCAATTTAACGAGTTAATTTATTTATTTTTGTTTGAAAATTTAAATTTTTTCAATGAAATTTCTTTTTTTACAGCATAACGAATTTGGGACAAGGTTGAGGACAAAGAAACATAAACCATCAATTTTCTACCATTTCATGCAACGTATATAAGGTACTTGAAACACGGACGAGGATAAAGATACACCATTCAATATCTGATATTTTATGCGCCCGAAATTAGATGGCGGCTTTACCGTGTAAAAGTAGTATTCTTTAAACTATGACACAATAAGGCTACAAAGGCGACTAAGTTAACGAAGAATTAACCTTGAATCAAGTTCCAGTTGAAGAAACGTTTCTCATTCATCTTGATCTAAAGGTTTACATAGAAATTAAAAGGTGCTAGCGCAAGGAATTTTTCTTTGATTGGTCAGATTGTAAAAATATCTTCTTCATAAATTATTTCGGACTATAGAGATATTGGATATATCATCCAATACGTGCCAATTGCATGTATTATCAAATACAGCTATTGCAAGGATTTATTGGTGGTTTTTAACAGGCGACGGTATCGTATATTAGTATCTTAATTGCTTTTATCCCTTCTATTTTAAATTTATTTGTTAACACATAATATCAAAAAATGTTATTGTAAGCATTATGCCATAAAAAAACTCATTCTTTTAGGGTATAGCAATTAATCAAAATTTGTCAACTTTTGCTACCTTTTAAGCCTAATATTTCTTCCAAAGTTTGAATTAAAATTTAGAAGAAAATAGACATTGGCTATGATAATGACAATGTCTATTTTGGGACACCAGTTTCCATATTTATAGAATTGTCTTGTGAATTTCGATTAGCATGTCTATTTATGCGATTTTTGGTTTACAAACACGATTGCTATCTATAAACAGCTCGCATTGAGTTTGGACAATTCTTCTGTAATGGATGTGGTAAGAAATAACGATAATGATGTATCCATACGAGCTTCAAAGAGTCAAGATAAACCAATATGTCAAGGTTCGCGAAAGCATGGCAAGTTTGTTGGCAAGCCAAAGTTAAAAATGTATATATTAATTGATGATAGAAAACTGCAACAGAGTTAAAAAAAACAACAAATTTTCTTACGTTACCAGTGATTAATGTATAATAAAGCTGTAAGTAGAAATAAAGTCTCTGATATATTTTTGATCTATTGGAAGAATTACAAAAAAATACAAAAAATATACATATATCGTATGCATATAGTGAAAAAAAAAATATTAATTAAAAATATATTTAAATTTATAATGAATTTAAATTTAAATTACCGTTCATAAAACACCCAATTTTGTTTAAAGACGCAAAATTTAATATCAAAAAATTAGATGTTTGAAATCGATAGAATGCAGAATGTTTCTGTTTAACGTTTAAATGAAATTATCAGTCGACAGTACTAAAATTAATTTTTTTTTTTTTTTTTTTTTGATTTGCTATCGTGTCGATTGAATTATTCTCTACTGTTCAAATATTACTATTAAAGAGATGGGGAGGCGAGACAAAATATCAAAAAAAATAAGCACGTTTTTTGGCACGAATTCATACACAAATTTCGCCTCGAATTTCCTGCAAAATCAGCAAAAAAAAATTCCTTACTTTAGAAAATTTTCGGCGTTACTGCCAAATGAGTTCCAGCTGTAAAGCTGGCTACGCTTGCATTTTTGCTATCGCAAAAAAAGCTATAGCTTTTTAGACTCTCTCGCTCTTTTCTTAACATAAACTTAACTTTTATCAAACTGCATTGGGGTTCCCTCTGCTTTCTTGATTTTTTGATCACGAGTTCTGTGCTCATTTGAGTATAAAAGTGGTAAATTTTTTAATTTTTAAGCTAGATTTATTTTGGGATGATTGCAAGCTTGGTGTGAAAATTAAATGTCTGGCTTTTACAAATCCGTATTACAAGAGATAAAACGATTAGCATAGTTTCGTACAATATATAGATATATATATATAGAAAGGAAAACTTGCATTCAGATCTTACCCAACATATTCTTAAACATGACAATTTTATACGTCTCAAGTAGGATAATGAGCTCTTGCAAGTAATTTTCAAAAGTTTTCAAAAGTTACTTTATGTACAATGATACGTGGAAGCGCCACGATACGTTGAGAGAAAAAAAAATGTTTTTATTAGTTAAATATTTGAAAAAAATTCAGCGTCAAAAGGATCAATTTCATTTAAACTGAACTTACCTGAATAAAATCCGTTATTTATTGCAGCTTGCTTTGAAGTTTACATTACGGAGCCATTGTTGCGTAATAAGCAATAGAAGCAATTTTTAGGAAGATCTTATGTGCCGAAAGCTTTAAGTCTGGAGCTTTTAAAACACATTTTTAAATCTTGAAAAAAAAAAAAAAAAAAAAAAAAAAAACAATAGTTGTGGCGCTACGAAAAGTCTACTCTACTTATATAGGTTACTGATGCTACTTTTCTTTTTACCGTATTTTATTTCTATTCTGTTTTGGATTATCCCTCACATAGCTACTAAGATGCTTTTGCTCATATCAGTTAAGTTGTGAATTACAAAGCTTTGGTTAAGATGAGCTACGACTTTGGACAGAGACCCTCCAAAGAATCGATTTTTGACTCTACAGTACAGTACAAATAATTATCGAGAATTAAATTGAGTAGTTATGAGATTTTGTTATGATTTTTATTAAATTTAAAACAACAAAAGCTTTTTCATCTTCAAGATTTAGCTATAAAAGAAAGAGGGATTCTAGCTTGCATCACCTGCAAAGCAAAGCATATACTTTGAGATTTTTTTTTCATCGGGATTCGTTTAATTGCTCATGTGCTTTAAATTAGGTAGATACGTTTAATAAGCAGGCGTAGATCTAGGCTGTATCCACAGAATCCATGGATACACCTATATTTTTCTGGTAGAATAACAACTTCAACGTTAGATTTTATTTTTCTTCTTTAATAACTTATCTTGCTACGCTAGAATTACTTGTTGTATAGAAAGATCACGACGGCAGATAAAATTTATAACAACGTGAATTGTCAAGGCAAAAGAAAAGATGCTCGATAAACGTTAGCCTACGTTTAAACCATAAAATATGTGAAGTTTATATGTGTAAAACTGTGTATACAGTCACATTAACTGGATACACTTTAGCCTTTAATAGCTCTATTTAATATTATGGTTACGCCACGGTTTGTATCAAGTTGTAAGGAAAAATTTTTCCAGGCTTGTGTATACACGGTAGCCTACTTCCTTGTATTTTGAGCTTTCATCTCTAAGTTTGAGTTAAAACGGGATACACTAGGGTGGTTGCGCCTATTTCAGTCTAAACCACTAATCTGTACCCATATGTTTCACATTTAAAAGGGAGTTATGATGGATGGCATATTGTCAAAAAATGAATGTTTTAAAACATGTTTAGAAGTGATAAAGTTTATTTCAGAAGAAAGATTAAAATTTCTTATAGTCAAATACATTACCAAGAGATCTTACAGCTGCAAATCTTGATAAATCTCTCTGTATTAATGAGTCTGATAAAATGTTCAAATGTTCAAAATCAATGGAGTTTAAATTTGATCATTTTGTTCCTCTTGTGTTTACTTGTGTTTCTTTTAGAATTTCCTTACTCTTTTAATCCAAAATAACCGACATTGTTCAACCAATCAGTAAAAACTTCTTCAATCTTTCATTTTAAAACAACTGATCTTGTTCAACCGACCGTTGAAGCTCGTTCTGTAATCCATATATTAGTTAAAACAGTAGATGATGTTGTTCTAGTAACGATCAGCGATGCTGCTAAATTTAGTTTGAAAAGCTATAATAAATATCATGTTAATTGTTTTTCTTTCAACCAATTGTAAAAATTTCATTAGTCCTTCCAATGAATAGTTATATTACGTTTTGAAAAAGGTTTGGAAACGATTTTTTAGTTTTGTTTTTCCTTCTACTTTTTTCAAAGGTGAGCAAAAGCGCTCATGTTCATTTTTACTTGAGTGGTTCAGAAATTTCAACGATTTGTTTGTTGTAAATTTTCTGATGGTGGCTTTTGTCTACCATGCTCCTTTTTTTCCCCTCCTAATCCGTCTTCGAAAACTATAGATAAAGTTCAGTCTTTAGCTGTTTGGCAATCTGTAGTAGCAAAATTAAAAAAAAAAAAAAAAAAAAACAATAATAAACAGTACTCATTCAATGTCAGTTTCTACCCTTGATAATTTTAAAAAAACCATTCTTGGGAAGGTAGCACCAATCAACTTGCAGTCAAATCGTTTAACTTCTGATAAAATATCATGCAAAAGAAAATTCCTGACTTCTATAATTGAAATCGTTAAGTTTTGTGGACGTTAAAACCTTTCTTTTCGTTGTCATTGTAATGATAAAGCATTTCTTCCTGACTTAACTCGAATAAACGGTTTAAATATTGGAAATTTTAAAGAAGCAAACAGACTAGTTTCCAAGGGTGATCCTATATACTTGTATGAAAAGAAGCCAAAAATGCCACATATATTTATAAAATAACCCAGAATGAACAGTTGTTACCAACAATCATGAGTGAAATCACAGATACTGTTGCTTTTTCTATTATTGCAGAAGAAATTGTTGGTTGTTCAAACCAAGAAGAAATATCTTTTGTAATTAGTTTTTAATAAAGTCGATAAAGATTTTATAATTTGTGAAAATTTTGTACAATATGTTTTATGTAATTCTGGCACAAGTGGAATAAAAAGATTGCTGACAACTTACTTACCTGTATTTATGACCTCGGTCTCAACATTCAAGATGCTCGAGGGTAGGGTTACGATGATGCTGGTTCGATGATGCTGGTTATATTGCTGGAAAAATTAAAGGTGCTGCTACTCGTAAAACTAATATTAATGAAAAGTGTTTGTATGTCCATTGCTACTCTCATCATCTAAATCTTTTCTGTTGCAACAACATGCGATATACAGCGTGTAAAAAACTTGGTGGATCAAGTTGGAGAAATCTCATTTTTCTTCATTATTCTTTAAAACATCATTGAATTTTAATTTCAATTGCTAGAGAAATTATTTTGTAGATCTTCTTTCAGCTTTATATGCTACTTTTGAAAAAATGGCAAAAAATCCAAAAGATGGTTAATTAATTATCAGTTTTGATTTTGCTGCTCTTGTCATTGCTCGTTTTATTCTGATGAGCACTGAACCGGGTACTGTTATGCTGCAACCATCAACAATGGATTTGTTAAATGCTCATCAACACATCAAAATTCTGAAATTAGATTTTAAAGACCAAAGGGGAAAGGTTGAAAAACATCATGGACTTTGGCTTAATGAAATTTGCATGTGAAGTAAAATTTAGCGAATCATTACCACGCTTATGCAAAAAACATAAACATCGCGATAACCCCCGCAGTGACTCCATCGTCATATTTTATGCGCTCCATAACCATTCCTGTTCTGGATCATATAATTTCTGAATTAAATAATCGTTCTTAAGATGATTCAAAAGTTACAAAAGCACTTTATTTGGTTCATGACCTTTTAGCACATGCTCTAAGTGAAGTTATTGATTGGAAGAATGAATTTTCTGAGCTTGGTTTCTTTTTACGAATGTTATGTTTCTTCTTTGGAAAGATTACAAGCTCAGTCGTATGTTTGAACATGTTATTGGCTTCAGCAGTTGAAAGGTTCTTTACCCAATGGTATTTGTGACACTCTTTTTCATTTGAAAAAAAACCTGGTTCCTCCCTTTATCTTAACATAACCATTTGTTTTAAAATTCTTGCTTTCGTGCCATCAAAATTTTTCGTGTGTGAACGTGCTGTGTCAACTTTACGGCGTTTAAAACAAAACGCCAGAAGTACAATGAAAGTGCGACTAAATGGACTAGCTTTAATTACTATTAACAGAGACCGAGAGTTCTCAACAGATAAAGTTATTGATAATTATATAATTTGGGAAATTGTCCTTTAGAATTTCAATAGCGCTTCGTTGTGTTTCTATAAATACACTTCGCGTTTTTACGTGCAAAGCATTTTGGTATTGATTTGCGGAGGAACAAACTAAAAGACTCTCGTTATCCTGAAAGATTACCGCTAGATACAGATTTTATAAGATTTGCTAAACCTGGAAAAATAAAAATTTTCACAAAAAAGTGCCTATTTTTTCGAAAATATGGTAAATGTTTATAAAAAATTTTTAAAAGTGGGTTTTTAGAAGCTTTTTCCGCTCTTAGATAATTAATCACAGCTTAATGCATAATTTTCGGTCCTTGCGCGCACTAAAAAACCCTGATCAAGTTTACTTTTTTTTATTATTATTTTCATGTAAATATTAAGTTATTTGATTAAAAAACAAAGATTTTTGGTGAATTAGTGTAGAACCAACTTTAATGATATCATTGTGAAGAGCTTCCGTTTTTGCAATGGGGGTAGCATAGAAAAGAACACAACTGTGTATTTTTCGAATGTCATGAATATTGATGACTGAGAATGAATTTTATGTTTTTTTTTTTTTTTATTATTGATTTTTAAATTAAACCCTGACATGCCAACGTCAGATAAATGTAAAATAAATTTTATAATAAACCTAGATTAAAGAACGACTGAAAATAGCAGCATTTTCAATAGGGATCAATAGGAAATGCATGTTTATGTCTAACATATAGAGAAATGGGGTATTTAGTTTAATTAAAAAACACAACAGATTCCATTTTATATTTTTCGGGGCAATCCCTATGAATTTACCTTACACCTATTTTATCTAAGATAAATATTACAAATCCTTCCAAAGTTTTGCTACTTTAAATTTTCCAAAAATAAAAGTGGTGATAAAATATGTATTTAATATATACAAATATCATCATCATCAAAAAAAAATACTGGTATAAACCTCACTACATCATTATTAGTCATTGAACGGTATGGACCAGAACAAAAATCTCGTAACACCGAAATTTGGACTCTGGATTGACCAAAAAGTAAAATTTATTACTTATTCATGATTCGGTTATTTTAGAGGGTGACGTTAAAATAATTATCAAAATACACTTATTTTTTATGATATCAGCATAAAAATAGACAATTCCACCTCCATCTACAAAAATGAAAAAACTATAAAACACCTGCAACAATTAAAAGACAATAAAAACATATGTGGAAGTGAGTATACTAAACATTTCCAAACAGTCATTTCCAAAAGTGAAAAACATATCAAATATATTAAAAAGTCAAATGCCTGTCAAATTATAAAAAGGTAAAAACCAATAAAACATAGACAATAACAGACATCAGTTTTCGTGGAACTTTAAAATAAAGTATTCAGGTGCCAGCACGTTGGACCAAAACAACTTTGGAGCACTAACAATACGATTTTGCAGAATTTTATTATCAGGGAAGAAGATTCGTTCAATATGAAGACCGCAGAAAGTAAAGCTCAAAACAAAATCACATTATGAACATTGTGTGAAGATAAGTAGATGTTGAGTCTGAAAATAGTATGCATGTGACTTTTTAAAATAAGTCTACATGATTTGAAAAATATTTTCTATTCATTATTGTTCTTAATTTCGAATCTTCTTTAACTTCTTTCAAAAAATCAGCAACTGATCGACTCTTCAGTATTTTTAACGACTTTATTTCGATATTTTTTATAAATTAATCCATCTGAACTAACACCCATGTGAGATTATTTATGGTTGAGCCAAATTCCATTCATTACAACGTTAGATGACGTAACCCGAGTATAGTTTTCAACTGTTTTCGTTTCTTCGTCGACACCATACTTCATATACGCAGTCATAATATGCTCTAGAAACCATATTCTTTTATCAAGCCAGTTAAATATTGATGACTTTAAAGAGCGATTAAAATTTTCACCTAAATAAAAAAAGTTTTTTGATGCTGACGTTGTTATACGACGCCATCTTGCTTAGTGCCATTCTGAAAACTCAGACTGATTGATGGTTCCACAACAACCGTTTTTGCCACCAAATATATCTATATTTAATAAAAGACGGTCTTTAAAATTTTGAACAATTCCATTATAAAACACGGTATCTTCTTGTGTTAAAGTAAAACCACTGTACGAAATTTGAAAAATAGTTTCCCACCAATATTAGATTGATTACGCAGCCACATTGCAGCTTAACAACAAAGTTTGAGACATCATCAGCGTCGATCTTTCGGTCGAGGATCCCAATTATACATTTTATCAAACTTTGAACACTTGTTTCAGCTATAACTAGTTTGGTAGTCTTTTTGTCGTTTTTTTTGCCTTTGTCCTACTGACAAGGCTTTTTGATATGAATGCATTACCTACTACAAAACTATGTTTGGTGATATATTCACTTAATAATAGAAGAAATGCAAAAATATGGCCACATACACCAATTTTAATAGCCCGGAAAACTCAACCGTATTAATTTATGATAATTATCCATTACGTATACAAACGGAGCGCTATTTTCTCTTAAAGAGGATACATTTGTTCAGAATTACTTCAATCCGAAGAAGGAAACTCTCTCGGAAAGAGTTTAACTGAGTTTTTATTTTAAAGAACGATAGCTTAAAATTGCATATATTTTTCGTGAAAAAAAAAAAATCAATATTTTTCATAAAAAAAAAAAAAAAAAAAAAAAAAAAAAAAATTTTAAGTTCGTTATTTTCTATTTATATAAATATGAGCATGAATATAAACAAGCACTGAAAAAAGCCATAAAACATACACATATATATTTTTATAAAAATTACTTCATTCAAAAACTTTAGAAAAATCAGATTTTGTGTGGTAATATCCAAGACATGGTGCAGCACATAAACCAATATCACAATCTCCACATTGGTATCTAGTATCCTTTCTAATACTATTTTGTGAGCACACAGCACATCTCCTAGATGGATTTTTTTATAGCATTTGGTGTATGCAAAAAAGCGAATCGATAAGAATTAGATAGGTAGTTATGAACAGGAAGAATTTTCATTGTTTTTTGATAAGTTTCACCCAATGAACTATTATCTACAAAGTGTAAAAATTTTTCAATCAACAAGAAACGTTCAAATTTTAAAACTAAGCGTATCATTGGTGTACTAAAAATTGCATTCTCCGTATAATAATGTGCATATGTAGGTTTCCAAACAATGCCTCTATACAAAATAATACCAAAGTAAATCATTAACTCATT